>JBBDGT010000424.1:0-45000 GCA_037306005.1 Rhinophrynus dorsalis | reverse complement strand
TTGAGGGGGAAAAATAAAAAACGCACAATAACCTGGTTGCATAGGTGTGTACACCCTCTTATAACTGGGGATGTGGCTGTGTTCAGAATTAACCAATCACATTCAATCTCCTGTTAAATAGAAGTCATTACACCTCTGCCATCATTTCAAGTGACTCCGATTAATCACAAATAAAGTTCAGCCGTTCTAGTAGGATTTTCCTGACATTTGCTTAGTTGCATCTCAGAGCAAAAGCCATGGTCCACAGAGAGCTTCCACAGCATCAGAGGGATCTCATTGTTGAAAGATATCAGTCAGGAGAAGGGTACAAAGTAATTTCCAAAGCATTAGATATACAATGGAACACAGTGAAGACAGGTTGAACTTTTTGGCCATAATTCCAAAAGGTATGTTTGGAGCAAAAACAACACTGCACATCACCCAAAGAACACCATACCCACAGTGAAGCATGGTGGTGGCAGCATCATGCTCTGGGGCTGTTTTTCCTCAGCTGGAACTGGGGTCTTAGTCAGGGTGGAGGGAATTATGAACAGTTCCAAATACCAGGCAATTTTGGCACAAAACCTTCAGGCGTCCGGTAGAAAGCTGAAGATGAAGAGGAAGTTCACCTTTCAGCACGACAACGACCCAAAGCACACATCCAAATCCACAAAAGCTTGGCTTCACCAGAAGAAGATTCATGTTTTGGAATGGCCCAGCCAGAGCCCAGACCTGAATCCAACTGAACATCTGTAGGGTGATCTGAAGAGGGCTGTGCGCAGGAGATGTCCTCGCAATCTGACAGATTTGGAGCGCGTTTACAAAGAAGAGTGGGTAAATATTGCCCCGTCAAGATGTGTCATGCTAATAAACTCCTACCCAAAAAGGCTGACTGCTGTAATAAAATCAAAAGGTGCTTCAACAAAGTATTAGTTTATGGGTGTGCACACCTATGCACCCAGGTTATTGTGAGTTTTTTATTTTTCCCCCTCAACGATTTCAGTTTGTTTTGCAATTGGATTGTTCACGTGATAGGTCACATTAAAGGTGGAAAAAGTTCTGACATGATTTATCTTTGTCTCATTCTTTAACATCACAAAAACCTGGCATTTTAACAGGGGTGTGTAGACTTTTTATATCCACAGTATAGAGTGTCAGATGCAGAGTTGTCAGGTGTCATGAAATGCCATATATATATATATATATATATATATATATATATATATGTGTGTGTGTGTGTGTGTGTGTGTGTGTGTCAGACACAGAGCTGGGTGTCATGGGAGGAAGGTGCAGTTGCCGTCATGTAATCAGTGCACACTGTAATCTCTTCCAGTCTAATCAGATCTCATTTAATCTGCTTTTAGACAGACAGACACCTTCTCCCAATCCAAGACATCAGGAGTCAGACAGAATGTGGGAAATCACTAGGGCTGGAGTCTGCCTTATACTAGAGACCTGCAGCTCTCTGTCAGGCGCAGAGACAGTGTTCCATATGCACACAGCAAAACTGGAACAGTGTATCTATCTATCTATCTATCTATCTATCTATCTATCTATCTATCTATCTATCTATTTATCTATCATCTATCTGTCTCATATCTATTTATCTCATATCTATCTATATATCTCATATCTACCTATCTATCTATCTATCTATCTATCTATCTATCTATCTATCTATCAATCTATCTATCTCATATCTATCTATCTATCTATCTATCTATCTATCTATCTATCTATGTATCTCATATCTATCTATCTGTCTCATATCTATCTATCTATCTATCTATCTATCTATCTATCTATCTATCTCATATCTATCTATCTATCTATCTATCTATCTATCTATCTATCTATCTATCATCTATCTGTCTCATATCTATTTATCTCATATCTATCTATATATCTCATATCTATCTATCTATCTATCTATCTATCTATCTATCTCATATCTATCTATCTATCTATCTATCTATCTATCTATCTATCTATGTATCTCATATCTATATATCTGTCTCATATCTATCTATCTATCTATCTATCTATCTATCTATCTATCTCATATCTATCTATCTATCTATCTATCTATCTATCTATCTATCTATCTATCTAATATCTATATATCTGTCTCATATCTATCTATCTATCTATCTATCTATCTATCTATCTATCTGTCTCATATCTATTTATCTCATATCTCTCTATCTATCTTATTATCTATCTCATATCTATGTCTATCTATCTATCTATCTATCTATCTATCTATCTATCTATGTCATATTTATCTCATATCTATCTATCTATCTATCTATCTATCTATCTATCTATCTATCTATGTCATATTTATCTCATATCTATCTATCTATCAATCTCATATCTATTTCATATCAATCAGTCTATCTGTCTATCTGTATATATCTCAATGTGTTGGATACCTTTCTGGCACTCAAAGTGTTAAATTCAACCCTACCAACACCTACCTCATCTCCCCCATTCTCTCACCCCCAGCCCTTTTATACTCTCTCTCACTTTCTGCCTATGTCCCCTGCGGTGTTTCCTCTCTTCCTTTCTCCTCCAGTCTATTTCATCCCCTCTTTTCCCTTTACTCCCTCCCTCTCTCTACCATGGATTTTCCCCCATCTATCCTAATATTTTCGGGACCTCTCAGTCAGCAAGGAGCAATTTCTCATGAGAGGGTGAGGGTGAAAAGTTTTGAGAGGAGTGGTATGAGATATTACACCTGAGAGTAGTTCCAGAACTCAGTCTGAGTTAGACCAAAGGAACCTCTAAGGTCAGGGAAAGATGGGAGATTCGGGCCTCCCGTCTTTCTCTGACCTTAGAGCAGGGCTCAAAATTTCCACTCGCCACTAGCCAATGGCGAGTGAAAATTTAGCCCTGGCGAGTAGAAATTCAGCCCTGGTGGGTATGTTATGGCTTGCAGTGGAGATTAACTTTTCAGGTCTGACTAGTAGCAAAGGACTTCATATTTTAAGCCCTGCCTTAGAGGATCCTCTGGTCTAACTCAGAAGAAGAAGCAAATGATCTATCAGCTCCACCTCCATCCAGGTGGCAAAGTCTTGATGTTGAAGCCACGGGGTGAAGTCCGTGCTACCAGTAATCAAATACAGAGGGGAGTGTGAAGGGGACAAGTGAAATTTCCCAGAGTATCTGGACCATACATCCAGATGTCTGAGTAGCTTTTGCATCTTAAGGGGGATCGGTAGAATGAACGTGGACCATAAGAGCTGATGGAATGAATATTTGTAGAGAGAGATTGGAGCAGCAGTGCCCAGTCTTTCCACAGAGGAGCTGACTAGTTCTATGAAGAATGTGTAATGAGGAGGTACATCAATACAGCTGGAAGTCCGGGAGATCCAGACACCACTGGTACGCAGGGCTGGACACTTTAGAACTCTTAAGTTTCCAAACAAATTGCATAGATAGATGTTGTAAATGGTGAATGTGACGAGAAGGGAGACTCAGCGGGAGGGACCTGAACAGGTAGGGAATTTTTGGCAGGAGTACCTTCTTAACTAAATTGCTTCGACTTGTCCAAGAAATAAGTATGGAGTCCCAGGAGGCTATGTCATGCTTAATTATAGTTTCTAAATGTGAGTGCCTCCTGTTCATAGGCGTACTTAGCACTGATTGCTAAGCATTCACACCTTGTTGCAGTCTACTTAAACCCTGGGCCTTCCCTCTATCCTCGCCCTTGGATGGTTATTACTCGGCGTCTAGTACCTGTGATACTAATTTTGTTTGTTTCCTGTTGTGACCCGGTCTGCTTATCGTTGTTCCTGATATCTAGCTTCCTGACTCCGGCTTTTGTGCTACGACTACCCTCTACTCCCTAGATATCCACCTTCCAGTGAATCAACTCTGCCTCTGCTCCACAACCTTCCCCTGCTCTACTGTGTACAGACTCCAGCACAACTCATGGACCCTCCGCTTCTCTTCTATCACCCAATTTACTGTTTACTGACTCTGGCTCTGGCCTATGACCTTCCAGCTGCTGCAGCTGTGCCCAAAGTGAAAGAGAAATATTGAGAGGCATAATTTATGATTTGGAGAGTTTTATTTTCATGCTCTAGAGGGCACCTTAGTGAGCAAGGAGGGAAGTTAAGGACAGAAGAGCTTCATAGGGGGGTCAGCGAGGCAAGAATGTCATCCGCAAAACAAGAAATTTTAATCTCCTTGGTCCCTAAGTTGAGTCCAGAAATGTCAGGGGAATGGCAGATAGTAGCCAAATGAGGTTCCAAAGTCAGCATGAAATGTTAGTTGGGAAAGCGGGCATCCTTGATGTGACCTGTTGCTGATACTAAAAGTGGGGGAGAGGATGCCATTGACATAAACTTGGGCGGTTTGTACAATGAGTACAATGAGAGAATTGCAGGAAGAAAGTGGGCCCTACTCCAATCCACTCAAGAACTTCAGACATAAAGTTCCAATGAACTCTATCAAAGGCATTTTGTTCTGCAACTTGTGAAAGAAGAAGGGAGGCAGAGGAGGAATTAAATGCAGTTGGTATGACAATCAATGTCCTAATAATGTTATCCCATGTCTCACTGCCTTGTATGAATCCCAATGGGTCCGGGGCCACCAGACCTGGTAAGAGAGGTTTGAGTCTATTGTCAAAAATTTTTGTGTACAGTTTAAGCTCATTGTTAAATAAGGAAATAGGTCTGTAACTACCACAAAGTGTAGGGTGTTTGCCTGGTTTTGGGATCACTGTGACACGTGCAATCAAACAGTGATCTGGCCAGGGTGTTTCTGAGATTATGCTATTAAAGATAGTCAGAAGATGAGGCAGAAGGAACTCAAGGAATATATTATAGTACATCAGAGAAAAGCCATCTTGGCCTGGCCTCCTACTCAGGGCTGTGGATTTAAGAGCCACATGGAGCTCAGCCTTTGTGATGGGCAACTCTAGGCTAGTGATCAAGAAGGGAGAGGGGAGTTGAGGAATTGGTGAATCTCTAAGCTGAAGCAGTCGGGGTGAAAAGAAGTTCAGAAACATCCAAATTGTATACATCCCGATAAACATTGCAGAAAGCCTTGGCAATTCCGTCAAAAGATTGTGTGGTAGGGCCACCCAATGTTGTGATACTGTGGACATGCAAGGAGACTCTTGCTCCCCCTACCAGCCTGCTTAAAATTTTTCTGCACTTATCCCCTTGAAGAAAGTGTTGGTATATAGACCAGGTATAAGATTTGAAGGTGCTCGCAAGGGGCACAGTTGAAAGTTCCGCCCTTTTTGATCCAAAAGATGCAGGGAATGAGTTTGTTTATGTCAGGGTACGAGGGTTGAGATCTCAAGCAGAAGGTTATTTAGGGCCTGTTGATGCAATTTCTGTTGCCGACTACCCATCTATAGAAAAGTCCCCTAATGTAGCATTTATGGGCCTTCCAGACGATGGGCGCTGGAGTCAGATTATAATGAAAAAAGTCCCTCAATTCCTTCTCTACTCTATGATGGTTCTGAGTATTTGAAAGGAGAGATTAGTTGAATCTGTACTTATTCATGGGCTCAAGGAAATGGTGGAAGGACAGTGTGAGGAAAATAGGGGCATGGTCAGAGAGAGTGATGGTACTGACGGATGCCTGGGACGCCATCTCCAAGTGGTATTGGCTCAGAAAGAAATAGTTAAGTCTTAATTAGAAGTTGTAGGGATGAGAGTAGACTGTATAATCTCTGGAGGATGGGTAAAAAAAGAACCAGATGTCAACAGTGAGGAGGTCTCTAAACAGTTGAGCTTTGTAGAAAGAGGGAGAAAGCACTTGAGAGCACCTAGGGGTAGAAATGTGCAGGGCTGGGTCAAGACCAAGATTAAAGTCTCTCTCGAAGACCAAGAGTCCAAAATGGAAGTCTTCCAAGCGTCACAGTGTGAATTTGAAGAAGGAGAGGTGAGAGGTATTGGGAGCATAGATGTTAATGAAAATGATTTGCATGGCAGCTATAGATCTCCTGAGGAAAAGGTACCTTCCCTGGGTATCTGCAATGATATCTGTGCAAAGCAACGGAATTGATATGCTAAAGAGGATCTCCACCCATCTTTTCTTCTCAAGGAAGGAGGCAGCCCAAACTCCTGGTAAATGTTTTGTGTGAAATTTCTGGTGAGCATTCTTCGCCAAGTGAGTCTCCTGCAGAAAGACCACATCAGACTTGAAGCAGGTAAGTTCACACATTATGGAATGCTTCACCAGGCTATTAAAGCTCTTAAAATTATAGGAAACAAGTTTGAGATGTAGCAGAGGCATGACTAGAAGAGTTATGGTGGCTGTGGAGGCCCAGTAATAGCATACATCACCTGTCACTCCACTACAGGAGTAGGGTGTCAAGGAGGAGGAAGGAAAATGAAAGGTTACGCTAACAGAGAGCGACGCATTCTACCATTTTATGTTATAGGATAAACCATAAAGCATAGGAACACTCCCAGCCTCATTCCCCCACTCCGGGTACCCAAAGCAGCAGCCCCCCCAAAACCCAACATGGGGCTCCCAAGGGCCAGCATGGTGCAGCGCTTGTGTCTGCATTGCCTCTCGGTCAAAGAGAACTGTAGCCTAAGAGGGGGCGCAAGATTCCCCGAGTGAACCCTCCATACAACCATGCAACTGGCCACAAAGGGAATGTCAAACCCACCAACAGAAGTCCCATCAGCAAACAGAAGAGTAAATAGTTCGGTTGGGTCATAGAAACATAATTTAAAGCTACTAGCTGAAATAAGATAGGAGGCTGAGAGGCTCAGGACATATAAATGCTGCATGCATCCAGCCATGCCACCACTGACCCCATGAAGTGGGCCTGGCCCTGGACCGGCCAGAGGCATCAGATAATTGTAAATTAAACAGGAGCTTCCTGTGCTGAAGTGCAGGTGTCTAGAGTCCTGTTGCCCAAGGAGGCAAGGAAGTCCAAATGTGACTGAGCATGGTGAAGGACTCGGTTCGGATGATGGGTGCCTGCTTGTGGATAGAGGATGGTTGATGTAGAGGTAGACCCAGTTGTCTGGGAAGGAGAGCACCAGAGTAAAAATGAGGATCTGGAAAATGAACAAGGGTCCCAGCGTGCGTGAAAAAGTCCTCCGAGGGGATGCCGTTGGTGGTGGGTACTCTGTGCTTAGCAGGGCTTATACTGGGCCTTTGATCCCCTGGGGTTATCTAAGCTAAGTTTTTGGAAGAGGTGTGTCCTTGGGACTAAGCCCAGTGAAGAACGTGACAACTTGTTGGACATCTCTATTCAGAAACAGATGGACATAGAGGATGAGTTAGAAGTCATGGCATCCTGGAGTTGCCTTGGCTCTTCATGAGGCTACTTCCCCCCAAGAGGCTTTGGCCCTGAAAGCCCTGGATTATTGTGGTATGCACTCTCTCATGACTAGAATTTGGGGGAGGAAACCATTGATTATTTCCAACTGCTTAGATCTCAACACGTTTCTCCAGGTTCTGGTCATTACCCCTGAGCTCTGTTCTGAATTGTATCTCCTTGTTAATGTGGAGTGGCACCTAGAAATACGCTACCAAGATCTGCAGGATCATCACTGCCCTACATACAGATCGTCACTGTCCTACATACAGATCGTCACTGTCCTACATACAGACCATCACTGCCCTACATACAGATCATCACTGCCCTACATACAGATCATCACTGCCCTACATACAGATTATCACTGCCCTACATACAGACCATCACTGCCCTACATACAGATCATCACTGCCCTACATACAGATCATCACTGTCCTACATACAGATCATCACTGTCCTACATACAGACCATCACTGTCCTACATACAGATCATCACTGTCCTACATACAGATCATCACTGCCCTACATACAGACCATCACTGCCCTACATACAGATCATCACTGTCCTACATACAGATCATCACTGTCCTACATACAGATCATCACTGTCCTACATACAGACCATCACTGTCCTACATACAGATCATCACTGTCCTACATACAGATCATCACTGTCCTACATACAGACCATCACTGCCCTACATACAGATTATCACTGCCCTACATACAGACCATCACTGCCCTACATACAGATCATCACTGCCCTACATACAGATCATCACTGTCCTACATACAGATCATCACTGTCCTACATACAGATCATCACTGTCCTACATACAGACCATCACTGTCCTACATACAGATCATCACTGTCCTACATACAGATCATCACTGCCCTACATACAGACCATCACTGCCCTACATACAGATCATCACTGTCCTACATACAGATCATCACTGTCCTACATACAGATCATCACTGTCCTACATACAGATCATCACTGCCCTACATACAGATCATCACTGTTCTACATACAGACCATCACTGTTCTACATACAGATCATCACTGTCCTACATACAGACCATCACTGTCCTACATACAGACCATCACTGTCCTACATACAGATCATCACTGTCCTACATACAGATCATCACTGTCCTACATACAGATCATCACTGTCCTACATACAGACTATCACTGTCCTACATACAGGCCATCACTGTCCTACATACAGATCATCACTGTCCTACATACAGATTATCACTGCCCTACATACAGATCGTCACTGCCCTACATACAGATCGTCACTGTCCTACATACAGATCATCACTGCCCTACATACAGATCATCACTGTCCTACATACAGATCATCACTGTCCTACATACAGACTATCACTGTCCTACATACAGGCCATCACTGTCCTACATACAGACCATCACTGTCCTACATACAGATCATCACTGTCATACAGACCATCACTGTCCTACATACAGACCATCACTGCCCTACATACAGACCATCACTGCCCTACATACAGATCATCACTGCCCTACATACAGATCATCACTGTCCTACATACAGATCATCACTGTCCTACATACAGATCATCACTGTCCTACATACAGACCATCACTGCCCTACATACAGATCATCACTGTCCTACATACAGATCATCACTGTCCTACATACAGACCATCACTGTCCTACATACAGATCATCACTGTCCTACATACAGATCATCACTGTCCTACATACAGATCGTCACTGTCCTACATACAGACCATCACTGTCCTACATACAGATCATCACTGTCCTACATACAGACCATCACTGTCCTACATACAGATCATCACTGTCCTACATACAGACCATCACTGTCCTACATACAGATCGTCACTGTCCTACATACAGATCGTCACTGTCCTACATACAGATCATCACTGTCTTACATACAGATCATCACTGTCCTACATACAGATCATCACTGTCCTACATACAGATCATCACTGTCCTACATACAGATCGTCACTGTTCTACATACAGATCATCACTGTCCTACATACAGATCGTCACTGTCCTACATACAGATCATCACTGTTCTACATACAGATCATCACTGTCCTACATACAGATCATCACTGCCCTACATACAGATCATCACTGCCCTACATACAGATCATCACTGTCCTACATACAGATTATCACTGTCCTACATACAGATCATCACTGTCCTACATACCGATCATCACTGTCCTACATACAGACCATCACTGTCCTACATACAGATCATCACTGTCCTACATACAGATCATCACTGTCCTACATACAGACCATCACTGTCCTACATACAGATCATCACTGTCCTACATACAGATCATCACTGTCCTACATACAGATCATCACTGTCCTACATACAGATCATCACTGTTCTACATACAGACCATCACTGTTCTACATACAGATCATCACTGTCCTACATACAGATCATCACTGTCCTACATACAGACTATCACTGTCCTACATACAGGCCATCACTGTCCTACATACAGATCATCACTGTCCTACATACAGATTATCACTGCCCTACATACAGATCGTCACTGCCCTACATACAGATCGTCACTGTCCTACATACAGATCATCACTGCCCTACATACAGATCATCACTGTCCTACATACAGATCATCACTGTCCTACATACAGACTATCACTGTCCTACATACAGGCCATCACTGTCCTACATACAGACCATCACTGTCCTACATACAGATCATCACTGTCATACAGACCATCACTGTCCTACATACAGACCATCACTGTCCTACATACAGACCATCACTGCCCTACATACAGACCATCACTGCCCTACATACAGATCATCACTGCCCTACATACAGATCATCACTGCCCTACATACAGATCATCACTGTCCTACATACAGATCATCACTGTCCTACATACAGACCATCACTGTCCTACATACAGATCATCACTGTCCTACATACAGATCATCACTGTCCTACATACAGATCGTCACTGTCCTACATACAGACCATCACTGTCCTACATACAGATCATCACTGTCCTACATACAGATCATCACTGTCCTACATACAGACCATCACTGTCCTACATACAGATCGTCACTGTCCTACATACAGATCATCACTGTCTTACATACAGATCATCACTGTCCTACATACAGATCATCACTGTCCTACATACAGATCATCACTGTCCTACATACAGATCATCACTGTCCTACATACAGATCATCACTGTCCTACATACAGATCGTCACTGTTCTACATACAGATCATCACTGTCCTACATACAGATCGTCACTGTCCTACATACAGATCATCACTGTTCTACATACAGATCATCACTGTCCTACATACAGATCATCACTGTCCTACATACAGATCATCACTGCCCTACATACAGATCATCACTGTCCTACATACAGATTATCACTGTCCTACATACAGATCATCACTGTCCTACATACCGATCATCACTGTCCTACATACAGACCATCACTGTCCTACATACAGATCATCACTGTCCTACATACAGATCATCACTGTCCTACATACAGACCATCACTGTCCTACATACAGATCATCACTGCCCTACATACAGATCATCACTGTCCTACATACAGATCATCACTGTCCTACATACAGATTATCACTGTCCTACATACAGATCATCACTGTCCTACATACAGATTATCACTGTCCTACATACAGATCATCACTGTCCTACATACAGACCATCACTGTCCTACATACAGATCATCACTGTCCTACATACAGATCATCACTGTCCTACATACAGATCATCACTGTCCTACATACAGATCATCACTGCCCTACATACAGATCATCACTGTCCTACATACAGATTATCACTGCCCTACATACCGATCATCACTGCCCTACATACAGACCATCACTGTCCTACATACAGATCATCACTGTCCTACATACAGACTAACACTGTCCTACATACAGATCATCACTGTCCTACATACAGACCATCACTGTCCTACATACAGACCATCACTGTCCTACATACAGATCATCACTGTTCTACATACAGATCATCACTGTCCTACATACAGACTAACACTGTCCTACATACAGATCATCACTGTCCTACATACAGACCATCACTGTCCTACATACAGATCATCACTGTCCTACATACAGACTAACACTGTCCTACATACAGACTAACACTGTCCTACATACAGATCATCACTGTCCTACATACAGATCATCACTGTCCTACATACAGATCATCACTGTCCTACATACAGACCATCACTGTCCTACATACAGATCATCACTGTCCTACATACAGATCATCACTGTCCTACATACAGATCATCACTGTCCTACATACAGACCATCACTGCCCTACATACAGATCATCACTGTCCTACATACAGATCATCACTGTCCTACATACAGATCATCACTGTCCTACATACAGATCATCACTGTTCTACATACAGACCATCACTGTCCCACATACAGATCATCACTGTCCTACATACAGATCATCACTGCCCTACATACAGATCATCACTGTCCTACATACAGATCATCACTGTCCTACATACAGACCATCACTGTCCTACATACAGATCATCACTGTCCTACATACAGATCGTCACTGTCCTACATACAGATCATCACTGTCCTACATACAGATCATCACTGTCCTACATACAGATCATCACTGCCCTACATACAGATCATCACTGTCCTACATACAGACCATCACTGCCCTACATACAGATCATCACTGTCCTACATACAGATCGTCACTGTCCTACATACAGACCATCACTGTCCTACATACAGATCGTCACTGTCCTACATACAGACCATCACTGTCCTACATACAGACCATCACTGTCCTACATACAGATCATCACTGTCCTACATACAGATCATCACTGTCCTACATACAGACTAACACTGTCCTACATACAGATCATCACTGCCCTACATACAGATCATCACTGTCCTACATACAGATCATCACTGTCCTACATACAGATCGTCACTGTCCTACATACAGATCATTACTGTCCTACATACAGACCATCACTGTCCTACATACAGATCATCACTGTCCTACATACAGACCATCACTGTCCTACATACAGATCATCATTGTCCTACATACAGATCATCACTGTCCTACATACAGATCATCACTGTCCTACATACAGATCATCACTGCCCTACATACAGATCATCACTGTCCTACATACAGATTATCACTGCCCTACATACCGATCATCACTGCCCTACATACAGACCATCACTGTCCTACATACAGATCATCACTGTCCTACATACAGACTAACACTGTCCTACATACAGATCATCACTGTCCTACATACAGACCATCACTGTCCTACATACAGACCATCACTGTCCTACATACAGATCATCACTGTTCTACATACAGATCATCACTGTCCTACATACAGACTAACACTGTCCTACATACAGATCATCACTGTCCTACATACAGACCATCACTGTCCTACATACAGATCATCACTGTCCTACATACAGACTAACACTGTCCTACATACAGACTAACACTGTCCTACATACAGATCATCACTGTCCTACATACAGATCATCACTGTCCTACATACAGATCATCACTGTCCTACATACAGACCATCACTGTCCTACATACAGATCATCACTGTCCTACATACAGATCATCACTGTCCTACATACAGATCATCACTGTCCTACATACAGACCATCACTGCCCTACATACAGATCATCACTGTCCTACATACAGATCATCACTGTCCTACATACAGATCATCACTGTCCTACATACAGATCATCACTGTTCTACATACAGACCATCACTGTCCTACATACAGACCATCACTGTCCCACATACAGATCATCACTGTCCTACATACAGATCATCACTGCCCTACATACAGATCATCACTGTCCTACATACAGATCATCACTGTCCTACATACAGACCATCACTGTCCTACATACAGATCATCACTGTCCTACATACAGATCGTCACTGTCCTACATACAGATCATCACTGTCCTACATACAGATCATCACTGTCCTACATACAGATCATCACTGCCCTACATACAGATCATCACTGTCCTACATACAGACCATCACTGCCCTACATACAGATCATCACTGTCCTACATACAGATCGTCACTGTCCTACATACAGACCATCACTGTCCTACATACAGATCGTCACTGTCCTACATACAGACCATCACTGTCCTACATACAGACCATCACTGTCCTACATACAGATCATCACTGTCCTACATACAGATCATCACTGTCCTACATACAGACTAACACTGTCCTACATACAGATCATCACTGCCCTACATACAGATCATCACTGTCCTACATACAGATCATCACTGTCCTACATACAGATCGTCACTGTCCTACATACAGATCATTACTGTCCTACATACAGACCATCACTGTCCTACATACAGATCATCACTGTCCTACATACAGACCATCACTGTCCTACATACAGATCATCATTGTCCTACATACAGATCATCACTGTCCTACATACAGATCATCACTGTCCTACATACAGATCATCACTGTCCTACATACAGATCATCATTGTCCTACATACAGATCATCACTGTCCTACATACAGATCATCACTGTCCTACATACAGATCATCACTGCCCTACATACAGATCATCACTGTCCTACATACAGACCATCACTGCCCTACATACAGATCATCACTGTCCTACATACAGATCGTCACTGTCCTACATACAGACCATCACTGTCCTACATACAGATCGTCACTGTCCTACATACAGACCATCACTGTCCTACATACAGACCATCACTGTCCTACATACAGATCATCACTGTCCTACATACAGATCATCACTGTCCTACATACAGACTAACACTGTCCTACATACAGATCATCACTGCCCTACATACAGATCATCACTGTCCTACATACAGATCATCACTGTCCTACATACAGATCGTCACTGTCCTACATACAGATCATTACTGTCCTACATACAGACCATCACTGTCCTACATACAGATCATCACTGTCCTACATACAGATCATCACTGTCCTACATACAGATCATCATTGTCCTACATACAGATCATCACTGCCCTACATACAGACCATCACTGTCCTACATACAGATAATCACTGTCCTACATACAGATCATCACTGTCCTACATACAGATCATCACTGTCCTACATACAGATAATCACTGCCCTACATACAGATCGTCACTGCCCTACATACAGATCGTCACTGTCCTACATACAGATCGTCACTGTCCTACATACAGATCGTCACTGTCCTACATACAGATCATCACTGTCCTACATACAGATCATCACTGTCCTACATACAGACCATCACTGTTCTATATACAGATCATCACTGTCCTACATACAGATCATCACTGTCCTACATACAGATCATCACTGTCCTACATACAGACCATCACTGTCCTACATACAGATCATCACTGTCCTACATACAGACCATCACTGTTCTACATACAGATCATCACTGCCCTACATACAGACCATCACTGTCCTACATACAGATCATCACTGCCCTACATACAGATCATCACTGTCCTACATACTGATCATCACTGTCCTACATACAGATCAGCACTGTCCTACATACAGATCATCACTGTCCTACATACAGACCATCACTGTCCTACATACAGATCATCACTGCCCTACATACAGATCATCACTGTCCTACATACAGATCATCACTGTCCTACATACAGATCATCACTGTCCTACATACAGACCATCACTGTCCTACATACAGATCATCACTGCCTACATACAGATCATCACTGTCCTACATACAGATCATCACTGTCCTACATACAGATCATCACTGTCCTACATACAGACCATCACTGTCCTACATACAGACCATCACTGTCCTACATACAGATCATCACTGTCCTACATACAGACCATCACTGTTCTACATACAGACCATCACTGTCCTACATACAGATCATCACTGTCCTACATACAGACCATCACTGTTCTAACATACAGATCATCACTGTCCTACATACAGATCATCACTGCCCTACATACACATCATCACTGTCCTACATACAGACCATCACTGTCCTACATACAGATCATCACTGTCCTACATACAGATCATCACTGTTCTACATACAGATCATCACTGTCCTACATACAGATCATCACTGTTCTACATACAGATCATCACTGTCCTACATACAGATCATCACTGTCCTACATACAGATCATCACTGTCCTACATACAGATCATCACTGTCCTACATACAGACCATCACTGCCTACATACAGACCATCACTGCCTACATACAGACCATCACTGCCCTACATACAGATCATCACTGTCCTACATACAGATCATCACTGTCCTACATACAGATCATCACTGTCCTACATACAGATCATCATTGTCCTACATACAGATCATCACTGTCCTACATACAGACCATCACTGCCCTACATACAGATCATCACTGTTCTACATACAGATCATCACTGTCCTACATACAGACCATCACTGTCCTACATACAGACCATCACTGTTCTACATACAGATCATCACTGTCCTACATACAGACCATCACTGTCCTACATACAGATCATCACTGTCCTACATACAGATCATCACTGTCCTACATACAGATCATCACTGTCCTACATACAGATCATCACTGCCCTACATACACATCATCACTGTCCTACATACAGACCATCACTGTCCTACATACAGACCATCACTGCCCTACATACAGACCATCACTGCCCTACATACAGACCATCACTGTTCTACATACAGATCATCACTGTCCTACATACAGACCATCACTGTCCTACATACAGATCATCACTGTCCTACATACAGATCATCACTGTCCTACATACAGACCATCACTGTCCTACATACAGATCATCACTGCCCTACATACACATCATCACTGTCCTACATACAGACCATCACTGTCCTACATACAGACCATCACTGCCCTACATACAGACCATCACTGCCCTACATACAGACCATCACTGCCCTACATACAGACCATCACTGTTCTACATACAGATCATCACTGTCCTACATACAGATCATCACTGCCCTACATACACATCATCACTGTCCTACATACACATCATCACTGTCCTACATACAGATCATCACTGCCCTACATACACATCATCACTGTCCTACATACAGACCATCACTGTCCTACATACAGATCATCACTGTCCTACATACAGACCATCACTGTTCTACATACAGATCATCACTGTCCTACATACAGACCATCACTGCCCTACATACAGACCATCACTGCCCTACATACAGACCATCACTGCCCTACATACAGACCATCACTGTTCTACATACAGATCATCACTGTCCTACATACAGATCATCACTGTCCTACATACAGATCATCACTGTCCTACATACAGACCATCACTGCCCTACATACAGACCATCACTGCCCTACATACAGACCATCACTGTCCTACATACAGACCATCACTGTCCTACATACAGACCATCACTGTTCTACATACAGATCATCACTGTCCTACATACAGACCATCACTGTCCTACATACAGATCATCACTGTCCTACATACAGATCATCACTGTCCTACATACAGATCATCACTGTCCTACATACAGATCATCACTGTCCTACATACAGACCATCACTGTCCTACATACAGATCATCACTGTCCTACATACAGACCATCACTGTTCTACATACAGATCATCACTGTCCTACATACAGATCGTCACTGTCTACATACAGATCATCACTGTCCTACATACAGATCGTCACTGTCCTACATACAGATCATCACTGTTCTACATACAGATCATCACTGTCCTACATACAGATCATCACTGTCCTACATACAGACCATCACTGTCCTACATACAGACCATCACTGTCCTACATACAGATCATCACTGTCCTACATACAGACCATCACTGTTCTACATACAGATCATCACTGTCCTACATACAGACCATCACTGTCCTACATACAGATCATCACTGTCCTACATACAGATCATCACTGTCCTACATACAGATCATCACTGTCCTACATACAGATCATCACTGTCCTATATACAGATCATCACTGTCCTACATACAGATCATCACTGCCCTACATACAGATCGTCACTGTCCTACATACAGACCATCACTGTCCTACATACAGACCATCACTGTCCTACATACAGATCATCACTGTCCTACATACAGATCATCACTGTCCTACATACAGATCATCACTGTCCTACATACAGATCATCACTGCCCTACATACAGACCATCACTGTCCTACATACAGATCATCACTGTCCTACATACAGATCATCACTGCCCTACATACAGATCATCACTGTCCTACATACAGATCATCACTGTCCTACATACAGATCATCACTGTCCTACATACAGATCATCACTGTCCTACATACAGATCATCACTGTCCTACATACAGATCATCACTGCCCTACATACAGATCATCACTGTCCTACATACAGATCATCACTGTCCTACATACAGATCATCACTGTCCTACATACAGATCATCACTGCCCTACATACAGATCATCACTGTCCTACATACAGATCATCACTGTCCTACATACAGATCATCACTGTCCTACATACAGACCATCACTGCCCTACATACAGATCATCACTGTCCTACATACAGACCATCACTGTTCTACATACAGATCATCACTGTCCTACATACAGACCATCACTGTTCTACATACAGATCATCACTGCCCTACATACAGATCATCACTGCCCTACATACAGACCATCACTGCCCTACATACAGACCATCACTGTCCTACATACAGATCATCACTGTCCTACTTACAGACCATCACTGTCCTACATACAGATCATCACTGTCCTACATACAGACCATCACTGTCCTACATACAGATCATCACTGCCCTACATACAGATCGTCACTGTCCTACATACAGATCATCACTGTCCTACATACAGATCGTCACTGTCCTACATACAGATCATCACTGTCCTACATACAGATCATCACTGTCCTACATACAGATCATCACTGCCCTACATACAGATCATCACTGTTCTACATACAGATCGTCACTGTCCTACATACAGACCATCACTGTCCTACATACAGACCATCATTGTTCTACATACAGATCATCACTGTTCTACATAGAGACCATCACTGCCCTACATACAGATCATCACTGTTCTACATACAGATCATCACTGTCCTACATACAGATCATCACTGTCCTACATACAGATCATCACTGTCTTACATACAGATCATCACTGTCCTACATACAGACCATCAGTGTTCTACATACAGATCATCACTGTTCTACATACAGACCATCACTGCCCTACATACAGATCATCACTGTTCTACATACAGATCATCACTGTCCTACATACAGATCATCACTGTTCTACATACAGATCATCACTGTCCTACATACAGATCATCACTGTCCTACATACAGATCATCACTGCCCTACATACAGATCATCACTGTTCTACATACAGATCGTCACTGTCCTACATACAGACCATCACTGTCCTACATACAGATCATCACTGCCCTACATACAGATCATCACTGCCCTACATACAGATCATCACTGTCCTACATACAGATCATCACTGTCCTACATACAGACCATCACTGTCCTACATACAGATCATCACTGTCCTACATACAGACCATCACTGTCCTACATACAGACCATCACTGTTCTACATACAGATCATCACTGCCCTACATACAGATCATCACTGTCCTACATACAGATCATCACTGTCCTACATACAGATCATCACTGTCCTACATACAGATCATCACTGTTCTACATACAGACCATCACTGCCCTACATACAGATCATCACTGTCCTACATACAGATCATCACTGTCCTACATACAGACCATCACTGTCCTACATACAGATCATCACTGTCCTACATACAGACCATCACTGTCCTACATACAGACCATCATTGTTCTACATACAGATCATCACTGTTCTACATACTACATAGAGACCATCACTGCCCTACATACAGATCATCACTGTTCTACATACAGATCATCACTGTCCTACATACAGATCATCACTGTCCTACATACAGATCATCACTGTCTTACATACAGATCATCACTGTCCTACATACAGACCATCAGTGTTCTACATACAGATCATCACTGTTCTACATACAGACCATCACTGCCCTACATACAGATCATCACTGTTCTACATACAGATCATCACTGTCCTACATACAGATCATCACTGTCCTACATACAGATCATCACTGTCCTACATACAGATCATCACTGTCTTACATACAGATCATCACTGTCCTACATACAGATCATCACTGTCCTATATTGTGTAGATAGGAACTGGGTACAAGTAAAGGATCATGGGGATGGAGAAGGTTTGGGGTTATATGTAGCTAATTTGAAGGAGCTGAGCCCCTATTAAGTGCAGATATAGAAAAAAGGCCAGTAGTGGGTAAAAGATGTGGATCAACATGGAATACGTATAAGCTGCAGAGAGGTGGAACAGCACATGAATACATACACAATTCTGTAAGATTCCCAACTGTTTAGGCCCTAGTTGTATGTCTAATGGCAAGAGCCGCTCCTGAGAACAAGAAGGAAATCTCTGCTAAGACTAATAGCCCGTTGAAAGGGGGGGGGGGGACAAAGGAAGGTTTAGGGATGTGAATATGAGATAATAGACCATAGGACTGCTTTTGGATTTGTGACAAAAAAACCTGTGTGGGTGAAATGAATTGTGCTATATGAGTCCTCACCAATCAGAGTCAGAGGGAGTGGCTTTGGATTATCTTTAGTTCTTACACTTGTATGGTCCCAATATGTTCAGTGGCTCTAGACCACAACTGGTGGCATTGAGACCTCAGGCTGAAAACTGTGTATACCAAAAGCAAAATGACAAAATCACCTCCTGTTGGTGCGCCCTACCAGGAGTCCACAGGTCTAATTAGCATCCTATTCTGTTTCCTTCTCAATCAGTGCGCTTCAATGGGATACACTGTAGCAGTGCAGCTTCTTTCAGTGTGAGGGGGTACACCTCCTCTCAGTATTTTCCTGAGACACAAAACATAAAAAGCGGAGAAGTGCAAAGCCGCCTCTAAGTGTATTATTAGAGACCTGTAAAATCTCCCCCACAGCTGTTTCAGTACTTACTGAATATGGAGGCTTTGTCCTGCCTCTGCGTGTATGAACAGGCACTGGTTATGCCCCAGGCTAACAATACGTTCCGGCTTGAAATCCAGTCCAAGCTAATCAGCAATCAGAAGGAAACATATCCACTGATGGAAGATTATACAAAAATGTATTTATTGTAAAATATGTATTGTGTATTGAAAAAAATTTACAATAAATATATTTTTGTATAATCTTTCATCAGTGGATATGTTTCCTTCAGATTGCTGATCAGCTTGGACTGGATTTCAAGCTGGAAAGTATTGGATTTCAAGCTGGGCCCAACATTCTGTGCATTCCGCTGGGATACAGATGAAGGTGGCTCCCACTGCTTGTCATGTCATGGTGCTGGTGGAAATCATCCAGGTACACCGGGTTCCCTCCACCCTGACCCGATGCCTGGCCCCACTGCCTCCAGGAGTCCATAATCACCAGCTCAGGAGCATGAAACCTGCTGCTCGTAATAAGAAAACAGGACGGTATCAGACGTCACTGGGAACTATCGCTCCAGCCGTTGTTCAGGCAGCCTCTACTGCACATGACTGTATGCTCGGGCAGTCTCTATTGTGCATGACTGTATGCTCGGGCAGTCTCTACTGCACATGACTGTATGCTCGGGCAGTCTCTACTGCACATGACTGTGTGCTCGGGCAGTCTCTACTGCACATGACTGTGTGCTCGGGCAGTCTCTACTGCACATGACTGTATGCTCGGGCAGTCTCTACTGCACATGACTGTGTGCTCTGGCAGTCTCTACTGCACATGACTGTATGCTCGGGCAGTCTCTACTGCACATGACTGTATGCTCGGGCAGTCTCTACTGCACATGACTGCGTGTTCAGGCAGTCTCTACTGTACATGACTGTGTGCTCGGGCAGTCTCTACTGCGCATGACTGTATGCTCGGGCAGTCTCTACTGCACATGACTGTATGCTCGGGCAGTCTCTACTGCACATGACTGTATGCTCGGGCAGTCTCTACTGCACATGACTGTGTGCTCGGGCAGTCTCTACTGCACATGACTGTGTGCTCGGGCAGTCTCTACTGCACATGACTGTATGCTCGGGCAGTCTCTACTGCACATGACTGTATGCTCGGGCAGTCTCTACTGCACATGACTGTATGCTCGGGCAGTCTCTACTGCACATGACTGTATGCTCGGGCAGTCTCTACTGCACATGACTGTATGCTCGGGCAGTCTCTACTGCACATGACTGTATACTCGGGCAGTCTCTACTGCACATGACTGTATGCTCGGGCAGTCTCTACTGCACATGACTGTGTGCTCGGGCAGTCTCTACTGCACATGACTGTATGCTCGGGCAGTCTCTACTGCACATGACTGCGTGCTCGGGTAGTCTCTACTGCGCATGACTGTGTGCTCGGGCAGTCTCTACTGCACATGACTGCGTGCTCGGGCAGTCTCTATTGCACATGACTGTGTGCTCGGGCAGTCTCTACTGCACATGACTGTATGCTCGGGCAGTCTCTACTGCACATGACTGTATGCTCGGGCAGTCTCTACTGCACATGACTGTGTGCTCGGGCAGTCTCTACTGCGCATGACTGTATACTCGGGCAGTCTCTACTGCGCATGACTGTGTGCTCGGGCAGTCTCTACTGCAAATGACTGTATGCTCGGGCAGTCTCTATTGCACATGACTGTATGCTCGGGCAGTCTCTACTGCACATGACCGTATGCTCGGGCAGTCTCTACTGCACATGACTGTGTGCTCGGGCAGTCTCTACTGCACATGACTGTGTGCTCGGGCAGTCTCTACTGCACATGACTGTATGCTCGGGCAGTCTCTACTGTACATGACTGTATGCTCGGGCAGTCTCTACTGCACATGACTGTGTGCTCGGGCAGTCTCTACTGCACATGACTGTGTGCTCGGGCAGTCTCTACTGCACATGACTGTATGCTCGGGCAGTCTCTACTGCACATGACTGTATGCTCTGGCAGTCTCTACTGCACATGACTGTGTGCTCGGGCAGTCTCTATTGCACATGACTGTATGCTCGGGCAGTCTCTACTGCACATGACTGCGTGCTCAGGCAGTCTCTACTGCACATGACTGCATGCTCGGGAAGTCTCTACTGCGTATGACTGTATGCTCAGGCAGTCTCTACTGCACATGACTGTATGCTCGGGCAATTTCTACTGCACATGACTGTATGCTCGGGCAGTCTCTACTGCACATGACTGCGTGCTCGGGAAGTCTCTACTGCACATGACTGTGTGCTCGGGCAGTCTCTACTGCACATGACTGTATGCTTGGGCAGTCTCTACTGCACATGACTGCATGCTCGGGCAGTCTCTACTGCGCATGACTGTGTGCTCGGGCAGTCTCTACTGCACATGACTGTATGCTCGGGCAGTCTCTACTGTACATGACTGTATGCTCAGGCAGTCTCTACTGCACATGACTGCGTGCTCGGGCAGTCTCTACTGCACATGACTGTATGCTCGGGCAGTCTCTACTGCACATGACTGTATGCTCGGGCAGTCTCTATTGCGCATTACCGCGTGCTCGGGCAGTCTCTACTGCACATGACTGTATGCTCGGGCAGTCTCTACTGCGCATTACCGCGTGCTCGGGCAGTCTCTACTGCACATGACTGTATGCTCAGGCAGTCTCTACTGCACATGACTGCATGCTCGGGCAGTCTCTACTGCACATGACTGTATGCTCGGGCAGTCTCTACTGCGCATTACCACGTGCTCGGGCAGTCTCTATTGCGCATGACTGCCTGCTCGGGCAGTCTCTACTGCACATGACTGTATGCTCAGGCAGTCTCTACTGCGCATTACCGCGTGCTCGGGCAGTCTCTATTGACCATGACTGCGTGCTCGGGTAGTCTGACTGCATCAGACAGACATACATCCGGCCTTTTATATTAAAGGATGATTATCCTAGTGTGTCTGTGACTAAAACGAAAAATCACACATGATGGGGTAATTGGAACTCCGGTGTAAAAGAAGACGATTAATATAATGAATTAAATGCTTATTATGATGAACAGAAAAAAACTCTCCCTCTTGCTGCCCTAAAAAAAAGAAAGATGGTTTTATACCCGTTGGTATAACAAACAAAACCCCTCCACCTCCAGATACAGAGAAAGTATATATAACCACAAAAATGTCGGAAGTGCTTAAACATTTCTCAATGTATTGGGCAAGGTGACACACTAAAACCACGAGCACCTCATTTACCTCATCATTTACTAGACAAATATTCAGCATTCAATAATCTAAAACTCTTTGGTCTCAGTTTATAGGGTTAAAAAATCTCTATGTATTTTACATATCCATAACTGTAAACTTGTGTGTATTCATCAGGAGACAGAGTATCTTCTCACAGTGATGCCATCCTCATGAGTCTGGAAACAACGCCCACAAGTGAGGTAAACAAATACTAAAAAATAAATTAAGAAAATGGAAAGCAAACAATAATGCACATTATATCTTAAAACATATAATACATGAAGCAATTTTGAAAACAGTGCTTCTATTAACATTGGCTATGGCAGAAAAATTTGGTGACAATCCTAAAAATCTAGTCAATAATAGTAATGCACCAATGTGAAATTAAAATACCTGTGATCCTTAAGAGTATTTTGTATCTTCCAATATTCCTTTGAATCAGTGTATAATCCATGTATATAAAGTGGAAATAGATACGATACAGATAAATAGACTATCCAATTGTATGATCCGTAAGACAAACTCAGTTCTTTGAGTAAGTAGTTCCTTACAGTTATTTCCATGGACCTCGAATACACTTTAAAATGGTGATCACAGGCAGGGGTGGATTGTAGGGGAATACCAGCCCGGGCATTTGTCTTTAAAGCAGCCCACTAGCTGCACGTCCCTATCGACACGCCCTTGTGGTCCCTGTGCACCATGGGAGAGCACGCGCCAGGATATTATGTCATATCCTGGCTCTCTGCATTAACAAGGAACGCGAAGGCTGTCACAGGCAACACAGACCTCTCCTTCAAAATATCGTGGGATGGTGAGGTGAGATCCTCTGATCTCCCTCACCGGCCCATGATCTAGTGGCCCACCGGGGGATGCCCGATCCCCCGATAGGACAATCCGCCCATGATCACAGGCCACTAGACGTCTCTTCTCTAATGTAAACAAACCCAGTTTGGCTAGTCTCTCTTTATAACTCAGATCCTCAAGCCCCTTTATCAGTTTTGTTGCACGTCTTTGCACTTTTTCCAGTTCAATAACGTCTTTCTTAAGACGTGGCGCCCACAATTGTACTTCATATTCTAGATGAGACCTAACCAAGGATTTATACAGAGGTAGGATAATATTCCCATCCCGTGCTTTTACACCTCTCTTTATGCAGGCCAGTACTCTACTTGCTCTTGCACCAGCTGTGTACAGGGCCAGACTGGCCTACCGGCATACCGGGAAAATTCCTGGTATGCCGGTTTCCCTGGGGCAGCTTGTTTAATGAGAACACGTGACATGCCAATCCGCGGCCACAAGGTGACAGTACTGCAGCCACGAGAAAAGATAGATGATTTGTTTGAAGAAGGAGAAGGACCGATGGTGGCCGGGGAACGGGCCACGTCTAGTGGACTGTCAATCAGAGTCAGACAGTGCAGTGGAGACAGTCAGCTTGGTCTAACTCTAGACCCAGTGACATGACGTCACATGCAGCACGCAGGTTAAGCAGAAGCGTGAAGAAGAGCACTGCATGACTGCGTCTGCACCCCACCGGGCTGCCCGCACCTAAGTTAAGTGCCTCTGCCCACTGCTGCGCCACAGAGACAGACTGACACCCAGGCCAGAGAGAGCACACTGAGCGGGAGCGGAAGCGGGAGGCAGCAGAGCGAGACAGAGTCAGACAGCAGCCAGATTCAGATCTCCTGTTTGCAGACACGACAGGCAAGAGCGGGAAGGGAATTGGGGAATGGGGAAACTGTAACAGGCACAGCGCCTAACAAGCAAAAAGGGGAGAGAATGAGATCATCAAGAGGGGGAGAATTAGGCAAAGGGGGATCAAGAGAGGCTAGAGGGGGCATCAAGAGTGGGTCAGGTGAAAGAGGCACAGAGAGGGGGTCAAGAGGCAGAAAAAGACAGAGAGGGAATTGGGGAAACTGTAACAGGCAAAAAGGGGAGATCATTCAAGAGGGGTAGAAAGGCAAAGGGGGATCAAGAGAGGCAAGAGGGGGCATCAAGAGCGGGTGAAATAGGCAGAGGGGGGTCAAGAGGGAGAAGTGCTATGGGGTTGGTATAAAGGGGCAGTGCTATGGGGTTGGTATAAAGGGGCAGTGCTATGGGGCTGGTATAATGACGCAGTGTTATGAGACTGGTATAATGACACAGTGCTATAGGGCTGGTATAATGACGCAGTGCTATGAGGCTGGTATAATGACGCAGTGCTATGGGGCTGGTATAATGACCAAATTGTATGGTACTGTATAATGACACAGTGCTATGGGGCTGGTATAATGACTCAGTGCTATGGGACTGGTATACTGACGCAATGCTATAGGGCTGGTATAATGACGCAGTGCTATGAGGCTGGTATAATGACGCAGTGCTATGGGGCTGGTATAATGATGCAGTGCTATGAGGTTGGTATAATGGAGCAGTGCTATGGGGCTGGTATAATGATGCAGTGCTATAGGGCTGGTATAATGACGCAGTGCTATGAGACTGGTATAATGACACAGTGCTATAGGGCTGGTATAATGACGCAGTGCTATGAGGCTGGTATAATGACGCAGTACTATGGGGCTGGTATAATGACCAAATTGTATGGTACTGTATAATGACACAGTGCTATAGGGCTGGTATAATGACTCAGTGCTATGGGACTGGTATACTGACGCAATGCTATAGGGCTGGTATAATGACGCAGTGCTATGAGGCTGGTATAATGACGCAGTGCTATGGGGCTGGTATAATGATGCAGTGCTATGGGGTTGGTATAATGGAGCAGTGCTATGGGGCTGGTATAATGATGCAGTGCTATAGGGCTGGTATAATGACGCAGTGCTATGAGACTGGTATAATGACACAGTGCTATAGGGCTGGTATAATGATGCAGTGCTATGAGGCTGGTATAATGACGCAGTGCTATGGGGCTGGTATAATGACCAAATTGTATGGTACTGTATAATGACACAGTGCTATAGGGCTGGTATAATGACTCAGTGCTATGGGACTGGTATACTGACGCAATGCTATAGGGCTGGTATAATGACGCAGTGCTATGAGGCTGGTATAATGACGCAGTGCTATGGGGCTGGTATAATGATGCAGTGCTATGGGGTTGGTATAATGGAGCAGTGCTATGGGGCTGGTATAATGATGCAGTGCTATGGGGCTGGTATAATGACGCAGTGCTATGGGGCTGGTATAATGACGCAATGATATGGGACTGGTATAATGACACAGTGCTATGTGGTTGATATAATGATGCGGTGCTATGGGGCTGGTATAATGACACAGTGCTATGGGACTAGTATAATGACACAGTGCTATGGGACTAGTATAATGACGCAGTGCTATGGGGCTGGTATAATGACACAGTGCTATGGGGCTGGTATAATGATGCAGCGCTATGGGGCTGGTATAATGACGCAGTGCTATGGGGCTGGTATATTGATGCAGTTCTATGGGACTTGTATAATGGAGCAGTGCTATGGGGTTGGTATAATGACGCAGTGCTATGGGGTTGGTACAATGACTCAGTGCTATGGGGCTGGAATAATGACACAGTGCTATGGAGCTGGTATAATGAAGCAGTGCTATGGGACTGGTATAATGACGCAGTGCTATGGGACTGGTATAATGACTCAGTGCTATGGGGCTGGTATAATGGAGCAGTGCTATGGGGCTGGAATAATGACACAGTTCTATGGGACTGGTATAATGGAGCAGTGCTATGGGGCTGGTATAATGACAGTTCTATGGGACTGGTAAAATGACACAGTGCTATGGGGCTGGTATAATGACGCAGTGGTATGTGGCTGATATAATGACGCAATGCTATGGTGCTGATATAATGACGCAGTGCTATGGGGCTGTTATAATGACTCAGTGCTATGGGGCTGATATAATGAGTCAGTGCTATGGGACTGGTATAATGGAGCAGTGCTATCGGGCTGGTATAATGACACAGTTCTATGGGACTGGTATAATGGAGCAGTGCTATGGGGCTGGTATAATGACAGTTCTATGGGACTGGTAAAATGACACAGTGCTATGGGGCTGGTATAATGACGCAGTGGTATGTGGCTGGTATAATGACGCAATGCTATGGGGCTGGTATAATGATGCAGTGCTAAGGGGTTGGTATAATGACGCAGTGCTATGGGGCTGGTATAGTGATGCAATGCTATGGGGCTGGTATTATGACGCAGTGCTATGGGGCTGGTAAAATGAGGCAGTGCTATGGGACTGGTATAATGATGCAGTGCTATGGGACTGGTATAATGACACAGTGCTGTGGGGTTGGTATAATGACGCAGTGCTATGGGGCTGGTATAATGACGAAGTTCTATGGGGCTGGTATAATGACGCAGTGCTATGTGGTTGGTATAATGATGCAATGCTATGGGGCTGGTATAATGATTCAGTACTATGGGGCTGGTATAATGATGCAATGCTATGGGACTGGTATAATGACGCAGTGCTATGGGGCTGGTATAATGCATCAGTGCTGTGGGGCTGGTATAATGACTCAGTGCTATGGGACTGGTATAATGACGCAGTGCTATGGGGCTGGTATAATGACGCAGTGCTATGGGACTGGTATAACAAAGCAGTGCTATGGGGCTGGTATAATGACACAGTGCCATGGGACTGGAATAAGTACGCAATGCTATGGGACTGGTATAATGACGCCATGCTATGGGGCTGGTATAATGACTCAGTGCTGTGGGGCTGGTATAATGACGCAGTGCTATGAGGCTGGTATAATGATGCAATGCTATGGGGCTGGTATAATGACACAGTGCTATGGGGTTCGTATAATGACGCAGTGCTATGGGGCTGGTATAATGACTCAGTGCTATGGAGCTGATATATTGACGCAACGCTATGGGGCTGGTATAATGACGTAGTGCTATGGGGCTGGTATAGTGATGCAATGCTATGGGGCTGGTATTATGACGCAGTGCTATGGGGCTGGTAAAATGAGGCAGTGCTATGGGACTGGTATAATGATGCAGTGCTATGGGACTGGTATAATGACACAGTGCTGTGGGGTTGGTATAATGACGCAGTGCTATGGGGCTGGTATAATGACGAAGTTCTATGGGGCTGGTATAATGACGCAGTGCTATGTGGTTGGTATAATGATGCAATGCTATGGGGCTGGTATAATGATTCAGTACTATGGGGCTGGTATAATGATGCAATGCTATGGGACTGGTATAATGACGCAGTGCTATGGGGCTGGTATAATGCATCAGTGCTGTGGGGCTGGTATAATGACTCAGTGCTATGGGGCTGGTATAATGACGCAGTGCTATGGGGCTGGTATAATGACGCAGTGCTATGGGACTGGTATAACAAAGCAGTGCTATGGGGCTGGTATAATGACACAGTGCCATGGGACTGGAATAAGTACGCAATGCTATGGGACTGGTATAATGACGCCATGCTATGGGGCTGGTATAATGACTCAGTGCTGTGGGGCTGGTATAATGACGCAGTGCTATGAGGCTGGTATAATGATGCAATGCTATGGGGCTGGTATAATGACACAGTGCTATGGGGTTCGTATAATGACGCAGTGCTATGGGGCTGGTATAATGACTCAGTGCTATGGAGCTGATATATTGACGCAACGCTATGGGGCTGGTATAATGACGCAGTGCTATGGGGCTGGTATAATGACGCAGTGCTAAGGGGCTGGTATAATGATGCAGTGCTATGGGACTGGTATAATGACACAGTGCTATGGGGCTGGTATAATGAAGCAGTGCTATTGGGTTGGTATAATGATTCAGTGCTATGGGACTGGTATAATGGAGCCGTGCTATGGGGCTGGTATAATGACTCAGTGCTATGGGGCTGGTATAATAAAGCAGTGCTATGGGGCTGGTATAATGACGCAGTGCTATGGGACTGGTATAATGGAGCAGTGCTGTGGGGCTGGTATAATGACGCAGTGCTATGGGACTGATATAAAGGAGCAGTGCTATGGGGCTGGTATAATGACGCAGTGCTATGGGGCTGGTTTAATGATTCAGTGCTATGGGACTGGTATAATGACGCAGTGCTATGGGGCTGGTATAATGAAGCAGTTCCTTGGGGCTGGTATAATGAAGCAGTGCTATGGGACTGGTATAATGACGCAGTGCTATGGGACTGGTATAATGACTCAGTGCTATGGGGCTGGTATAATGGAGCAGTGCTATGGGGCTGGTATAATGACACAGTTCTATGGGACTGGTATAATGGAGCAGTGCTATGGGGCTGGTATAATGACAGTTCTATGGGACTGGTAAAATGACACAGTGCTCTGGGGCTGGTATAATGACGCAGTGGTATGTGGCTGATATAATGACGCAATGCTATGGTGCTGATATAATGACGCAGTGCTATGGGGCTGTTATAATGACTCAGTGCTATGGGGCTGATATAATGAGTCAGTGCTATGGGGCTGGTATAATGGAGCAGTGCTATCGGGCTGGTATAATGACACAGTTCTATGGGACTGGTATAATGGAGCAGTGCTATGGGGCTGGTATAATGACAGTTCTATGGGACTGGTAAAATGACACAGTGCTATGGGGCTGGTATAATGACGCAGTGGTATGTGGCTGGTATAATGACGCAATGCTATGGGGCTGGTATAATGATGCAGTGCTAAGGGGTTGGTATAATGACGCAGTGCTATGGGGCTGGTATAGTGATGCAATGCTATGGGGCTGGTATTATGACGCAGTGCTGTGGGGCTGGTAAAATGAGGCAGTGCTATGGGACTGGTATAATGATGCAGTGCTATGGGACTGGTATAATGACACAGTGCTTTGGGGTTGGTATAATGACGCAGTGCTATGGGGCTGGTATAATGACGAAGTTCTATGGGGCTGGTATAATGACGCAGTGCTATGTGGTTGGTATAATGATGCAATGCTATGGGGCTGGTATAATGATTCAGTACTATGGGGCTGGTATAATGATGCAATGCTATGGGACTGGTATAATGACGCAGTGCTATGGGGCTGGTATAATGCATCAGTGCTGTGGGGCTGGTATAATGACTCAGTGCTATGGGACTGGTATAATGACGCAGTGCTATGGGGCTGGTATAATTACGCAGTGCTATGGAACTGGTATAACAAAGCAGTGCTATGGGGCTGGTATAATGACACAGTGCCATGGGACTGGAATAAGTACGCAATGCTATGGGACTGGTATAATGATGCAATGCTATGGGGCTGGTATAATGACTCAGTGCTGTGGGGCTGGTATAATGACGCAGTGCTATGAGGCTGGTATAATGATGCAATGCTATGGGGCTGGTATAATGACACAGTGCTATGGGGTTCGTATAATGACGCAGTGCTATGGGGCTGGTATAATGACGCAATGCTATGAGGCTGGTATAATGAAGCAGTTCTATGGGGCTGGTATAATGAAGCAGTGCTATGGGACTGGTATAATGACGCAGTGCTATGGGACTGGTATAATGACTCAGTGCTATGGGGCTGGTATAATGGAGCAGTGCTATGGGGCTGGTATAGTGACACAGTTCTATGGGACTGGTATAATGGAGCAGTGCTATGGGGCTGGTATAATGACAGTTCTATGGGACTGGTAAAATGACACAGTGCTATGGGGCTGGTATAATGACGCAGTGGTATGTGGCTGATATAATGACGCAATGCTATGGTGCTGATATAATGACGCAGTGCTATGGGGCTGTTATAATGACTCAGTGCTATGGGGCTGATATAATGAGTCAGTGCTATGGGACTGGTATAATGGAGCAGTGCTATCGGGCTGGTATAATGACACAGTTCTATGGGACTGGTATAATGGAGCAGTGCTATGGGGCTGGTATAATGACAGTTCTATGGGACTGGTAAAATGACACAGTGCTATGGGGCTGGTATAATGACGCAGTGGTATGTGGCTGATATAATGACGCAATGCTATGGTGCTGATATAATGACGCAGTGCTATGGGGCTGTTATAATGACTCAGTGCTATGGGGCTGATATAATGAGTCAGTGCTATGGGGCTGGTATAATGGAGCAGTGCTATCGGGCTGGTATAATGACACAGTTCTATGGGACTGGTATAATGGAGCAGTGCTATGGGGCTGGTATAATGACAGTTCTATGGGACTGGTAAAATGACACAGTGCTATGGGGCTGGTATAATGACGCAGTGGTATGTGGCTGGTATAATGACGCAATGCTATGGGGCTGGTATAATGATGCAGTGCTAAGGGGTTGGTATAATGACGCAGTGCTATGGGGCTGGTATAGTGATGCAATGCTATGGGGCTGGTATTATGACGCAGTGCTGTGGGGCTGGTAAAATGAGGCAGTGCTATGGGACTGGTATAATGATGCAGTGCTATGAGACTGGTATAATGACGCAGTGCTATGGGGCTGGTATAATGACCAAATTGTATGGTACTGTATAATGACACAGTGCTATAGGGCTGGTATAATGACTCAGTGCTATGGGACTGGTATACTGACGCAATGCTATAGGGCTGGTATAATGACGCAGTGCTATGAGGCTGGTATAATGACGCAGTGCTATGGGGCTGGTATAATGATGCAGTGCTATGGGGTTGGTATAATGGAGCAGTGCTATGGGGCTGGTATAATGATGCAGTGCTATGGGGCTGGTATAATGACGCAGTGCTATGGGGCTGGTATAATGACGCAATGATATGGGACTGGTATAATGACACAGTGCTATGTGGTTGATATAATGATGCGGTGCTATGGGGCTGGTATAATGACACAGTGCTATGGGACTAGTATAATGACACAGTGCTATGGGACTAGTATAATGACGCAGTGCTATGGGGCTGGTATAATGACACAGTGCTATGGGGCTGGTATAATGATGCAGCGCTATGGGGCTGGTATAATGACGCAGTGCTATGCGGCTGGTATAATGATGCAGTTCTATGGGACTTGTATAATGGAGCAGTGCTATGGGGTTGGTATAATGACGCAGTGCTATGGGGTTGGTACAATGACTCAGTGCTATGGGGCTGGAATAATGACACAGTGCTATGGAGCTGGTATAATGAAGCAGTGCTATGGGACTGGTATAATGACGCAGTGCTATGGGACTGGTATAATGACTCAGTGCTATGGGGCTGGTATAATGGAGCAGTGCTATGGGGCTGGTATAATGACACAGTTCTATGGGACTGGTATAATGGAGCAGTGCTATGGGGCTGGTATAATGACAGTTCTATTGGACTGGTAAAATGACACAGTGCTATGGGGCTGGTATAATGACGCAGTGGTATGTGGCTGATATAATGACGCAATGCTATGGTGCTGATATAATGACGCAGTGCTATGGGGCTGTTATAATGACTCAGTGCTATGGTGCTGATATAATGAGTCAGTGCTATGGGACTGGTATAATGGAGCAGTGCTATCGGGCTGGTATAATGACACAGTTCTATGGGACTGGTATAATGGAGCAATGCTATGGGGCTGGTATAATGACAGTTCTATGGGACTGGTAAAATGACACAGTGCTATGGGGCTGGTATAATGACGCAGTGGTATGTGGCTGGTATAATGACGCAATGCTATGGGGCTGGTATAATGATGCAGTGCTAAGGGGTTGGTATAATGACGCAGTGCTATGGGGCTGGTATAGTGATGCAATGCTATGGGGCTGGTATTATGACGCAGTGCTGTGGGGCTGGTAAAATGAGGCAGTGCTATGGGACTGGTATAATGATGCAGTGCTATGAGACTGGTATAATGACGCAGTGCTATGGGGCTGGTATAATGACCAAATTGTATGGTACTGTATAATGACACAGTGCTATAGGGCTGGTATAATGACTCAGTGCTATGGGACTGGTATACTGACGCAATGCTATAGGGCTGGTATAATGACGCAGTGCTATGAGGCTGGTATAATGACGCAGTGCTATGGGGCTGGTATAATGATGCAGTGCTATGGGGTTGGTATAATGGAGCAGTGCTATGGGGCTGGTATAATGATGCAGTGCTATGGGGCTGGTATAATGACGCAGTGCTATGGGGCTGGTATAATGACGCAGTGCTATGGGACTGGTATAACAAAGCAGTGCTATGGGGCTGGTATAATGACACAGTGCCATGGGACTGGAATAAGTACGCAATGCTATGGGACTGGTATAATGACGCCATGCTATGGGGCTGGTATAATGACTCAGTGCTGTGGGGCTGGTATAATGACGCAGTGCTATGAGGCTGGTATAATGATGCAATGCTATGGGGCTGGTATAATGACACAGTGCTATGGGGTTCGTATAATGACGCAGTGCTATGGGGCTGGTATAATGACTCAGTGCTATGGAGCTGATATATTGACGCAACGCTATGGGGCTGGTATAATGACGCAGTGCTATGGGGCTGGTATAATGACGCAGTGCTAAGGGGCTGGTATAATGATGCAGTGCTATGGGACTGGTATAATGACACAGTGCTATGGGGCTGGTATAATGAAGCAGTGCTATTGGGTTGGTATAATGAGTCAGTGCTATGGGGCTGGTATAATAAAGCAGTGCTATGGGGCTGGTATAATGACGCAGTGCTATGGGACTGGTATAATGGAGCAGTGCTGTGGGGCTGGTATAATGACGCAGTGCTATGGGACTGATATAAAGGAGCAGTGCTATGGGGCTGGTATAATGACGCAGTGCTATTGGGCTGGTTTAATGATTCAGTGCTATGGGACTGGTATAATGACGCAGTGCTATGGGGCTGGTATAATGACGCAATGCTATGAGGCTGGTATAATGAAGCAGTTCCTTGGGGCTGGTATAATGAAGCAGTGCTATGGGACTGGTATAATGACGCAGTGCTATGGGGCTGGTATAATGGAGCAGTGCTATGGGGCTGGTATAATGACACAGTTCTATGGGACTGGTATAATGGAGCAGTGCTATGGGGCTGGTATAATGACAGTTCTATGGGACTGGTAAAATGACACAGTGCTCTGGGGCTGGTATAATGACGCAGTGGTATGTGGCTGATATAATGACGCAATGCTATGGTGCTGATATAATGACGCAGTGCTATGGGGCTGTTATAATGACTCAGTGCTATGGGGCTGATATAATGAGTCAGTGCTATGGGGCTGGTATAATGGAGCAGTGCTATCGGGCTGGTATACTGACACAGTTCTATGGGACTGGTATAATGGAGCAGTGCTATGGGGCTGGTATAATGACAGTTCTATGGGACTGGTAAAATGACACAGTGCTATGGGGCTGGTATAATGACGCAGTGGTATGTGGCTGGTATAATGACGCAATGCTATGGGGCTGGTATAATGATGCAGTGCTAAGGGGTTGGTATAATGACGCAGTGCTATGGGGCTGGTATAGTGATGCAATGCTATGGGGCTGGTATTATGACGCAGTGCTGTGGGGCTGGTAAAATGAGGCAGTGCTATGGGACTGGTATAATGATGCAGTGCTATGGGACTGGTATAATGACACAGTGCTTTGGGGTTGGTATAATGACGCAGTGCTATGGGGCTGGTATAATGACGAAGTTCTATGGGGCTGGTATAATGACGCAGTGCTATGTGGTTGGTATAATGATGCAATGCTATGGGGCTGGTATAATGATTCAGTACTATGGGGCTGGTATAATGATGCAATGCTATGGGACTGGTATAATGACGCAGTGCTATGGGGCTGGTATAATGCATCAGTGCTGTGGGGCTGGTATAATGACTCAGTGCTATGGGACTGGTATAATGACGCAGTGCTATGGGGCTGGTATAATTACGCAGTGCTATGGAACTGGTATAACAAAGCAGTGCTATGGGGCTGGTATAATGACACAGTGCCATGGGACTGGAATAAGTACGCAATGCTATGGGACTGGTATAATGATGCAATGCTATGGGGCTGGTATAATGACTCAGTGCTGTGGGGCTGGTATAATGACGCAGTGCTATGAGGCTGGTATAATGATGCAATGCTATGGGGCTGGTATAATGACACAGTGCTATGGGGTTCGTATAATGACGCAGTGCTATGGGGCTGGTATAATGACGCAATGCTATGAGGCTGGTATAATGAAGCAGTTCTATGGGGCTGGTATAATGAAGCAGTGCTATGGGACTGGTATAATGACGCAGTGCTATGGGACTGGTATAATGACTCAGTGCTATGGGGCTGGTATAATGGAGCAGTGCTATGGGGCTGGTATAGTGACACAGTTCTATGGGACTGGTATAATGGAGCAGTGCTATGGGGCTGGTATAATGACAGTTCTATGGGACTGGTAAAATGACACAGTGCTATGGGGCTGGTATAATGACGCAGTGGTATGTGGCTGATATAATGACGCAATGCTATGGTGCTGATATAATGACGCAGTGCTATGGGGCTGTTATAATGACTCAGTGCTATGGGGCTGATATAATGAGTCAGTGCTATGGGACTGGTATAATGGAGCAGTGCTATCGGGCTGGTATAATGACACAGTTCTATGGGACTGGTATAATGGAGCAGTGCTATGGGGCTGGTATAATGACAGTTCTATGGGACTGGTAAAATGACACAGTGCTATGGGGCTGGTATAATGACGCAGTGGTATGTGGCTGATATAATGACGCAATGCTATGGTGCTGATATAATGACGCAGTGCTATGGGGCTGTTATAATGACTCAGTGCTATGGGGCTGATATAATGAGTCAGTGCTATGGGGCTGGTATAATGGAGCAGTGCTATCGGGCTGGTATAATGACACAGTTCTATGGGACTGGTATAATGGAGCAGTGCTATGGGGCTGGTATAATGACAGTTCTATGGGACTGGTAAAATGACACAGTGCTATGGGGCTGGTATAATGACGCAGTGGTATGTGGCTGGTATAATGACGCAATGCTATGGGGCTGGTATAATGATGCAGTGCTAAGGGGTTGGTATAATGACGCAGTGCTATGGGGCTGGTATAGTGATGCAATGCTATGGGGCTGGTATTATGACGCAGTGCTGTGGGGCTGGTAAAATGAGGCAGTGCTATGGGACTGGTATAATGATGCAGTGCTATGAGACTGGTATAATGACGCAGTGCTATGGGGCTGGTATAATGACCAAATTGTATGGTACTGTATAATGACACAGTGCTATAGGGCTGGTATAATGACTCAGTGCTATGGGACTGGTATACTGACGCAATGCTATAGGGCTGGTATAATGACGCAGTGCTATGAGGCTGGTATAATGACGCAGTGCTATGGGGCTGGTATAATGATGCAGTGCTATGGGGTTGGTATAATGGAGCAGTGCTATGGGGCTGGTATAATGATGCAGTGCTATGGGGCTGGTATAATGACGCAGTGCTATGGGGCTGGTATAATGACGCAATGATATGGGACTGGTATAATGACACAGTGCTATGTGGTTGATATAATGATGCGGTGCTATGGGGCTGGTATAATGACACAGTGCTATGGGACTAGTATAATGACACAGTGCTATGGGACTAGTATAATGACGCAGTGCTATGGGGCTGGTATAATGACACAGTGCTATGGGGCTGGTATAATGATGCAGCGCTATGGGGCTGGTATAATGACGCAGTGCTATGCGGCTGGTATAATGATGCAGTTCTATGGGACTTGTATAATGGAGCAGTGCTATGGGGTTGGTATAATGACGCAGTGCTATGGGGTTGGTACAATGACTCAGTGCTATGGGGCTGGAATAATGACACAGTGCTATGGAGCTGGTATAATGAAGCAGTGCTATGGGACTGGTATAATGACGCAGTGCTATGGGACTGGTATAATGACTCAGTGCTATGGGGCTGGTATAATGGAGCAGTGCTATGGGGCTGGTATAATGACACAGTTCTATGGGACTGGTATAATGGAGCAGTGCTATGGGGCTGGTATAATGACAGTTCTATTGGACTGGTAAAATGACACAGTGCTATGGGGCTGGTATAATGACGCAGTGGTATGTGGCTGATATAATGACGCAATGCTATGGTGCTGATATAATGACGCAGTGCTATGGGGCTGTTATAATGACTCAGTGCTATGGTGCTGATATAATGAGTCAGTGCTATGGGACTGGTATAATGGAGCAGTGCTATCGGGCTGGTATAATGACACAGTTCTATGGGACTGGTATAATGGAGCAATGCTATGGGGCTGGTATAATGACAGTTCTATGGGACTGGTAAAATGACACAGTGCTATGGGGCTGGTATAATGACGCAGTGGTATGTGGCTGGTATAATGACGCAATGCTATGGGGCTGGTATAATGATGCAGTGCTAAGGGGTTGGTATAATGACGCAGTGCTATGGGGCTGGTATAGTGATGCAATGCTATGGGGCTGGTATTATGACGCAGTGCTATGGGGCTGGTAAAATGAGGCAGTGCTATGGGACTGGTATAATGATGCAGTGCTATGGGACTGGTATAATGACACAGTGCTGTGGGGTTGGTATAATGACGCAGTGCTATGGGGCTGGTATAATGACGAAGTTCTATGGGGCTGGTATAATGACGCAGTGCTATGTGGTTGGTATAATGATGCAATGCTATGGGGCTGGTATAATGATTCAGTACTATGGGGCTGGTATAATGATGCAATGCTATGGGACTGGTATAATGACGCAGTGCTATGGGGCTGGTATAATGCATCAGTGCTGTGGGGCTGGTATAATGACTCAGTGCTATGGGACTGGTATAATGACGCAGTGCTATGGGGCTGGTATAATGACGCAGTGCTAAGGGGCTGGTATAATGATGCAGTGCTATGGGACTGGTATAATGACACAGTGGTATGGGGCTGGTATAATGAAGCAGTGCTATTGGGTTGGTATAATGAGTCAGTGCTATGGGACTGGTATAATGGAGCCGTGCTATGGGGCTGGTATAATGACTCAGTGCTATGGGGCTGGTATAATAAAGCAGTGCTATGGGGCTGGTATAATGACGCAGTGCTATGGGACTGGTATAATGGAGCAGTGCTGTGGTGCTGGTATAATGACGCAGTGCTATGGGACTGATATAAAGGAGCAGTGCTATGGGGCTGGTATAATGACGCAGTGCTATGGGGCTGGTTTAATGATTCAGTGCTATGGGACTGGTATAATGACGCAGTGCTATGGGGCTGGTATAATGACGCAATTTTATGAGGCTGGTATAATGAAGCAGTTCTATGGGGCTGGTATAATGAAGCAGTGCTATGGGACTGGTATAATGACGCAGTGCTATGGGACTGGTATAATGACTCAGTGCTATGGGGCTGGTATAATGGAGCAGTGCTATGGGGCTGGTATAATGACACAGTTCTATGGGACTGGTATAATGGAGCAGTGCTATGGGGCTGGTGTAATGACAGTTCTATGGGACTGGTAAAATGACACAGTGCTATGGGGCTGGTATAATGACGCAGTGGTATGTGGCTGATATAATGACGCAATGCTATGGTGCTGATATAATAACGCAGTGCTATGGGGCTGTTATAATGACTCAGTGCTATGGGGCTGATATAATGAGTCAGTGCTATGGGACTGGTATAATGGAGCAGTGCTATCGGGCTGGTATAATGACACAGTTCTATGGGACTGGTATAATGGAGCAGTGCTATGGGGCTGGTATAATGACAGTTCTATGGGACTGGTAAAATGACACAGTGCTATGGGGCTGGTATAATGAAGCAGTGGTATGTGGCTGGTATAATGACGCAATGTTATGGGGCTGGTATAATGATGCAGTGCTAAGGGGTTGGTATAATGACGCAGTGCTATGGGGCTGGTATAGTGATGCAATGCTATGGGGCTGGTATTATGACGCAGTGCTGTGGGGCTGGTAAAATGAGGCAGTGCTATGGGACTGGTATAATGATGCAGTGCTATGGGACTGGTATAATGACACAGTGCTGTGGGGTTGGTATAATGACGCAGTGCTATGGGGCTGGTATAATGACGAAGTTCTATGGGGCTGGTATAATGACGCAGTGCTATGTGGTTGGTATAATGATGCAATGCTATGTGGCTGGTATAATGATTCAGTACTATGGGGCTGGTATAATGATGCAATGCTATGGGACTGGTATAATGACGCAGTGCTATGGGGCTGGTATAATGACGCAGTGCTATGGGACTGGTATAACAAAGCAGTGCTATGGGGCTGGTATAATGACACAGTGCCATGGGACTGGAATAAGTACGCAATGCTATGGGACTGGTATAATGACGCAATGCTATGGGGCTGGTATAATGACTCAGTGCTGTGGGGCTGGTATAATGACGCAGTGCTATGAGGCTGGTATAATGATGCAATGCTATGGGGCTGGTATAATGACACAGTGCTATGGGGTTCGTATAATGACGCAGTGCTATGGGGCTGGTATAATGACTCAGTGCTATGGAGCTGATATATTGACGCAACGCTATGGGGCTGGTATAATGACGCAGTGCTATGGGGCTGGTATAATGACGCAGTGCTAAGGGGCTGGTATAATGATGCAGTGCTATGGGACTGGTATAATGACACAGTGCTATGGGGCTGGTATAATGAAGCAGTGCTATTGGGTTGGTATAATGAGTCAGTGCTATGGGACTGGTATAATGGAGCCGTGCTATGGGGCTGGTATAATGACTCAGTGCTATGGGGATGGTATAATAAAGCAGTGCTATGGGGCTGGTATAATGACGCAGTGCTATGGGACTGGTATAATGGAGCAGTGCTGTGGGGCTGGTATAATGACGCAGTGCTATGGGACTGATATAAAGGAGCAGTGCTATGGGGCTGGTATAATGACGCAGTGCTATGGGGCTGGTATAATGATTCAGTGCTATGGGACTGGTATAATGACGCAGTGCTATGGGGCTGGTATAATGACGCAATGCTATGAGGCTGGTATAATGAAGCAGTTCTATGGGGCTGGTATAATGATGCAGTGCTATGGGACTGGTATAATGGAGCAGTGCTATGGTACTGGTATAATGACGCGGTGCTATGCGGTTGGTATAATGATGCAATGCTATGGGGCTGGTATAATGACTCAGTGTTATGGGTTTGGTATAATGACGCAGTGCTATGGGGCTGGTATAGTGATGCAATGCTATGAGGCTGGTATAATGAAGCAGCGTAGAAAGGCAAAGGGGGATCAAGAGAGGCAAGAGGGGGCATCAAGAGCGGGTGAAATAGGCAGAGGGGGGTCAAGAGGGAGAAGTGCTATGGGGTTGGTATAAAGGGGCAGTGCTATGGGGCTGGTATAATGACTCAGTGCTATGGGGCTGAAATAATGACACAGTGCTATGGAGCTGGTATAATGACGCAGTGCTATGGGGCTGGTATACTGACGCAATGCTATAGGGCTGGTATAATGACGCAGTGCTATGAGACTGGTATAATGACACAGTGCTATAGGGCTGGTATAATTACGCAGTGCTATGAGGCTGGTATAATGACGCAGTGCTATGGGGCTGGTATAATGACCAAATTGTATGGTACTGTATAATGACACAGTGCTATGGGGCTGGTATAATGACTCAGTTCTATGGGACTGGTATACTGACGCAATGCTATAGGGCTGGTATAATGACGCAGTGCTATGAGGCTGGTATAATGACGCAGTGCTATGGGGCTTGTATAATGATGCAGTGCTATGGGGTTGGTATAATGGAGCAGTGCTATGGGGCTGGTATAATGATGCAGTGCTATGGGGCTGGTATAATGACGCAGTGCTATGGGGCTGGTATAATGACGCAATGATATGGGACTGGTATAATGACACAGTGCTATGTGGTTGATATAATGATGCGGTGCTATGGGGCTGGTATAATGACACAGTACTATGGGACTAGTATAATGACACAGTGCTATGGGACTAGTATAATGACGCAGTGCTATGGGGCTTGTATAATGACACAGTGCTATGGGGCTGGTATAATGATGCAGCGCTATGGGGCTGGTATAATGACGCAGTGCTATGGGGCTGGTATAATGACGCAGTTCTATGGGACTTGTATAATGGAGCAGTGCTATGGGGTTGGTATAATGACGCAGTGCTATGGGGTTGGTACAATGACTCAGTGCTATGGGGCTGGAATAATGACACAGTGCTATGGAGCTGGTATAATGAAGCAGTGCTATGGGACTGGTATAATGACACAGTGCTATGGGGCTGGTATAATGACTCAGTGCTATGGGGCTGGTATAATGGAGCAGTGCTATGGGGCTGGTATAATGACACAGTTCTATGGGACTGGTATAATGGAGCAGTGCTATGGGGCTTGTATAATGACAGTTCTATGGGACTGGTAAAATGACACAGTGCTATGGGGCTGGTATAATGACGCAGTGGTATGTGGCTGATATAATGACGCAATGCTATGGTGCTGATATAATGACGCCATGCTATGGGGCTGTTATAATGACTCAGTGCTATGGGGCTGATATAATGAGTCAGTGCTATGGGACTGGTATAATGACGCAGTGCTATGGGGCTGGTATAATGACTCAGTGCTATGGGACTGGTATAATGGAGCAGTGCTATGGGGCTGGTATAATGACACAGTTCTATGGGGCTGGTATAATGGAGCAGTGCTATGGGGCTGGTATAATGACAGTTCTATGGGACTGGTAAAATGACACAGTGCTATGGGGCTAGTATAATGACGCAGTGGTATGTGGCTGGTATAATGACTCAATGCTATGGGGCTGGTATAATGATGCAGTGCTAAGGGGTTGGTATAATGACGCAGTGCTATGGGGCTGGTATAGTGATGCAATGCTATGGGGCTGGTATTATGACGCAGTGCTATGGGGCTGGTAAAATGAGGCAGTGCTATGGGACTGGTATAATGATGCAGTGCTATGGGACTAGTATAATGACACAGTGCTGTGGGGTTGGTATAATGACGCAGTGCTATGGGGCTGGTATAATGACGAAGTTCTATGGGGCTGGTATAATGACTCAGTGCTATGGGACAGGTATAACAAAGCAGTGCTATGGGGCTGGTATAATGACACAGTGCCATGGGACTGGAATAAGTACGCAATGCTATGGGACTGGTATAATGACGCAATGCTATGGGGCTGGTATAATGACTCAGTGCTGTGGGGCTGGTATAATGACGCAGTGCTATGAGGCTGGTATAATGATGCAATGCTATGGGGCTGGTATAATGACACAGTGCTATGGGGTTCGTATAATGACGCAGTGCTATGGGGCTGGTATAATGACTCAGTGCTATGGAGCTGATATATTGACGCAACGCTATGGGGCTGGTATAATGACGCAGTGCTATGGGGCTGGTATAGTGATGCAATGCTATGAGGCTGGTATAGTGATGCAATGCTATGAGGCTGGTATAATGAAGCAGTTCTATGGGGCTGGTATAATGATGCAGTGCTATGGGACTGGTATAATGACGCAGTGCTATGGGGCTGGTATAATTACGCAATGCTATGAGGCTGGTATAATGAAGCAGTTCTATGGGGCTGGTATAATGATGCAGTGCTATGGGACTGGTATAATGACGCAGTGCTATGGGGTTGGTATAATGGTGCAATGATATGGGACTGGTATAATAACGCAGTGCTATGGGGCTGGTATAATGGAGCAGTGCTATGGGACTGGTATAATGACGCAGTGCTAGGGGGCTGGTATAATTACGCAATACTATGGGACTGGTATAATGACGCAGTGCTATGGGTTTGGTATAATGACGCAGTGCTATAGGGTTGGTATAATGACGCAGTGCTATGGGGCTGGTATAATGACGCAGTGCTATGGGTTTGGTATAATGACGCAGTGCTATGGGTCTGGTATAATGACTCAGTGCTATGGGGCTGAAATAATGACACAGTGCTATGGAGCTGGTAACCAAGCACACGTAGAAGACTGTTTCAATGAATCATTTTTCCTTCCATAACGAGATATCAGCTCTGTTTAAGAGCCTCCACCTGTCCCGGGACCGGATTCCCCTGCTGGCAGCAGAACGCTGACAGCAGGGGAGAGGAAACTTTGAAAGTGGCTATCTCTTACACCATAAAGGTCTGAGAGATGGCGCTGGTGTCATTTAACTCAGTTTATTAAGGGCTACAATGTGAGGGATAGTAATTTTGAAGTAATACAATCCCTTTAATTTATGCAGTAACCTGTTGTGAGGCACTGTATCAAAGGCTTTTGCAAAATCTAATTATACTACATCAACAAAAATACCTTGAGTGAATTAATATTTTAATTTATATCACGGCACAATTGTAAGCAGCAATAAAGGGTGAAAAGTGATTAACAAAATGAAACACTGTAAGTGAGGTCCCTGATCGAAAGATTACAATCTAAAGCGGTAAAGGGAGATTTACAGAATTCATAAGGCTTAAAGTGATAGTAATGTTTCACAAAAACAGCAGCTCCAATTAATCTTCATAGTAATTCGACCATGTAGAGTGATATTTCAGTACTGTCAGAGTTGTAGTACAAGAGTAACTGAATGATAAAGTTTCCCCTCCCTCCCCTAGTGTAACACTGCTCACCTCAGATGTGGAATCCAGTCCGCAGACCAGACAGCTCACAGCAAGGGACAATCTTCTCATAAGGAAAGCCCTGCCCCCATTGACAGGTTTTTCAGGTTTTTCCCTTATGCTAATTGAAGATTGTCCCTCTCTGCGATCCATCCGGACACCACCTTTCTGTTCTGAGGTGAGCAGTGTTACACTAGGTAAAAGGGGTGGGAGGGGGATACTTTATCATTCAATTACTCTTGTACTACAACTCTGACAGTATTGAAATAACACTCTCCATGGCCCAAATACTGTGATGATTAATTGAAGCTGCTTTTATTGTGAAACATTACTATCCCTTTAAGTGGGGAATAAACTTCTCAATTTCTGGTTGACTTAAGTACATTATAAGAGCCTTGAATGTACGACATTAGTGCCTTCTAGCTTTTTTTAATCTAGCCTCCGTAGTGTTGCTCTTTATGAGATATTAGGGCTCTGTACCTCGGAAGTGTCCCTCTTTAGGATATATTAGAGTTGCATATCTCTCAACTGTCCCTTTTTAGGAACTATTAGGAGTCCATACCTCCTTGTCCCTCTTTAGGAGATATTAG
>JBBDGT010000318.1:0-58125 GCA_037306005.1 Rhinophrynus dorsalis | reverse complement strand
TGGATCGCGCACTCCTCCCTTCCCAGCACTCAGTGTTACTGGTGTCAGTGTATGAAGGGATCGGGCACTCCTCCTTCCCCAGCACTCAGTGTTACTGATGTCAGTGTATGAAGGGATCGCGCACTCCTCCCTCCCCAGCACTCAGTGTTACTGGTGTCAGTGTATGAAGAGATCACACACTCCTCCCTCCCCAGCACTCAGTGTTACTGGTGTCAGTGTATGAAGGGATTGCGCACTCCTCCCTTCCCAGCACTCAGTGTTACTGGTGTCAGTGTATGAAGGGATTACACACTCCTCCCTCCCCAGCACTCAGTGTTACTGGTGTCAGTGTATGAAGGGATCACGCACTCCTCCCTCCCCAGCACTCAGTGTTACTGGTGTCAGTGTATGAAGGGATCACACACTCCTCCCTCCCCAGTACTCAGTGTTACTGGTGTCAGTGCATAAAGGGATCACACACTCCTCCCTTCCCAGCCCTCAATGTTACTGGTGTCAGTGTATGAAGGGATTACACACTCCTCCCTCCCCAGCATCAGTGTTACTGGTGTCAGTGTATGAAGGGATCACACACTCCTCCCTTCCCAGCCCTCAATGTTACTGGTGTCAGTGTATGAAGGGATTACACACTCCTCCCTCCCCAGCATCAGTGTTACTGGTGTCAGTGTATGAAGGGATTACACACTCCTCCCTCCCCAGCACTCAGTGTTACTGGTGTCAGTGTATGAAGGGATCGCGCACTCCTCCCTCCCCAGTACTCAGTGTTACTGGTGTCAGTGTATGAAGGGATCACACACTCCTCCCTTCCCAGCCCTCAATGTTACTGGTGTCAGTGTATGAAGGGATCACGCACTCCTCCCTCCCCAGTACTCACTGTTACTGGTGTCAGTGTATGAAGGGATCACACACTCCTCCCTCCCCAGCATCAGTGTTACTGGTGTCAGTGTATGAAGGGATCACGCACTCCTCCCTCCCCAGTACTCAGTGTTACTGGTGTCAGTGTATGAAGGGATTACACACTCCTCCCTCCCCAGCACTCAGTGTTACTGGTGTCAGTGTATGAAGGGATCGCGCACTTCCTCCCTCCCCAGTAATCAGTGTTACTGGTGTCAGTGTATGAAGGGATCACGCACTCCTCCCTCCCCAGCACTCAGTGTTACTGGTGTCAGTGTCTGAAGGGATTACATACACCTCCCTTCCCAGCCCTCAATGTTACTGGTGTCAGTGTATGAAGGGATCGCGCACTACTCCCTCCCCAGTACTCAGTGTTACTGGTGTCAGTGTATGAAGGGATCACACACTCCTCCCTCCCCAGCATCAGTGTTACTGGTGTCAGTGTATGAAGGGATTAAACACTCCTCCCTCCCCAGCACTCAGTGTTACTGGTGTCAGTGTATGAAGGGATTGCACACTCCTCCCTCCCCAGTACTCAGTGTTACTGGTGTCAGTGTCTGAAGGGATCACACACTCCTCCCTTCCCAGCCCTCAATGTTACTGATGTCAGTGTATGAAGGGATCACTTACTCCTCCCTCCCCAGCACTCAGTGTTACTGGTGTCAGTGTATGAAGGGATCGCGCACTCCTCCCTCCTCAGCACTCAGTGTTACTGATGTCAGTGTATGAAGGATCGCGCACTCCTCCCTCCCCAGTACTCAGTGTTACTGGTGTCAGTGTATGAAGGGATCACGCACTCCTCCCTCCCCAGTACTCAGTGTTACTGGTGTCAGTGTCTGAAGGGATTACATACGCCTCCCTTCCCAGCCCTCAATGTTACTGGTGTCAGTATATGAAGGGATTACACACTCCTCCCTCCCCAGCATCAGTGTTACTGGTGTCAGTGTATGAAGGGATCACGCACTCCTCCCTTCCCAGCACTCAGTGTTACTGATGTCAGTGTATGAAGAGATTACGCACTCCTCCCTCCCCAGCACTCAGTGTTACTGATGTCAGTGTATGAAGGGATCGCGCACTCCTCCCTCCTCAGCACTCAGTGTTACTGATGTCAGTGTATGAAGGGATCACGCACTCCTCCCTCCCCAGTACTCAGTGTTACTGATGTCAGTGTATGAAGGGATCATGCACTCCTCCTCCCCAGCACTCAGTGTTACTGATGTCAGTGTATGAAGGGATCGCGCACTCCTCCTTCCCCAGCACTCAGTGTTACTGGTGTCAGTGTATGAAGGGATCACTCACTCCTCCCTCCCCTTTATGAGGAAATCTCATTCTCTCATTAAAGCACAGACCAGACGGGTCTGGAGAAGGTGACAGGAAGAGATAAGAAGTCCCTAATGTTTCCTCTGTGTCTCACAGCTCAGTTTCCAGATTTAATCACACAAAGGCACGTACATGGGATGCCGCCCGACATGCCAGTACTTGTACCCTGTACAAAGCCTGGTCCAAAATGGACAATCTCCATCACACTCACCCACCGGCTCTAGACCACAACCTCCATCATACTCACCTACCTGCTGTAGACCACAACTTCCATCATACTCGCTCAGCTGTTCTGGACTACAATGTCCATCATACTCACCCACCTGCGCTAGACTGCAATCTCCATCATACTTACCCACCTGATCTAGATTGCAATCTCCATCATACTCAGCCAGCTGTTCTAGGCTAAAGTCTCCATCACACTCACCCACCGGCTCTAGACCACAACCTCCATCATACTCACCTACCTGCTCTAGACCACAACTTCCATCATACTCGCTCAGCTGTTCTGGACTACAATGTCCATCATACTCACCCACCTGCGCTAGACTGCAATCTCCATCATACTCAGCCAACTGCTCTAGACTAAAGTCTACATCATACTCATACACGTGTTGGCTGTCTTACAAGGGATGATGGTCATTGTAGGCCTGAATGCTGGGGGTCACTGGTTGACCTCCTCTAATGTAAAGGGACATCCATTTGAGTTAACCAGCTGTTCTACACCACAATTTTCATCATACGCAGCCTGCTGTTCTAGACTACAAAGTCCATCATACTCACCCACCTGCTCTAGACTACAACCTCCATGATACTCACCCAGTTGTTCTAGACTACAAGCTCTCACCAAGTTATTCTAGACTACAATCTCCATAATACTCACCCAGATGTTCTAGAATACAATCTCCATCATACTCACCCACCTGTTCTAGACTACAATCTCCATCATACTCACCCATTTGTTCTACAATACATCCTCCTTCATACTGACCCAGATGTTCTAGACTACAGTCTCCATCATAATCACTCAGATGTTCTAGACTACAATCTCCATCATACTCACCCACCTGTTCTAGAATACAATCTCCATCATACTCACCCAGATGTTCTAGACTACAATCTCCATCAAACTCACTCAGATGTTCTAGACTACAATCTCCATCATACTCACCCAGATGTTCTAGACTACAATCTCCATCATACTCACCCAGATGTTCTAGAATACAATTTCCATCATACTCAGCCAGCTTTTCTAGACTACAATCTCCATCATTTTCACCCATTTGTTCTAGAATACATCCTCCTTCATACTGACCCAGATGTTCTAGACTACAATCTCCATCATACTCTCTCCACTGTCCTTATCCATCTCTCTCCCTTCCGAATTAATATGCTCCCTCTCCCTCTGTCTCTATTTTGTGTCTTTCTCATTATTTCATTGTGTCTCTCTCCCTGTCCCTCCTTCAGTGGATTTTATCATTTCCTCCTCTCTGCTTCTCTACCCCCCCCCCCCATTCTCTGTGCCTCTTCCCCCCCCCCTCTGATAGTCTCTTCCTCTTTTATTCTCGTACCACTTCTCCTAAACTGTTACCTCTCTCTCTTCTTCACCTGTCTACTTCCTTCATCCATCTTCTGCCCCTTTTTCTTCTCCTCTCACTGTCTGCTCTCCCTCTCTCTCTCTCCCTCTCTCTCTGCCTCTCTCTCTCTCCCTCTCTCTCTCCCTCTCTCTCTGCCTCTCTCTCTGCCTCTCTCTCTCTCTCTCTCTCTCTCTCCCTCTCTCTCTCTCCCTCTCTCTCTGCCTCTCTCTCTCTCCCTCTCTCTCTGCCTCTCTCTCTCTCTCTCTCTCTCTGCCTCTCTCTCTCTCCCTCTCTCTCTGCCTCTCTCTCTCTCTCTCTATCTCTCTGTCTCTCTCGCTCTCCCTCTCTCTCTGAGTAAACTGTCTGGAATGTGCTGGCTTGTTTCACACACGATTTTCCCAACTTTGCTGCCAACATCAGAATATGAAGCAAATCAGCCCAACATCTGCCAAAATATCACATTAACCCTAACACTGTACAATACAGGGACTGATCTCTCCTCACACTGTACAATACAGGGACTGATCTCTCCTCACACTGTACAATACAGGGACTGATCACTCCTCACACTGTACAATACAGGGACTGATCTCTCCTCACACTGTACAATACAGGACTGATCTCTCCTCACACTGTACATTACAGGACTGATCTCTCCTCACACTGTACAATACAGGACTGATCTCTCCTCACACTGTACAAATACAGGGACTGATCTCCCCTCACACTGTACAATACAGGACTGATCTCTCCTCACACTGTACAATACAGGACTGATCTCTCCTCACACTGTACAATACAGGGACTGATCTCTCCTCACACTGTACAATACAGGACTGATCTCTCCTCACACTGTACAATACAGGACTGATCTCTCCTCACACTGTACAATACAGGACTGATCTCCCCTCACACTGTACAATATAGGACTGATCTCTCCTCACACTGTACAATACAGGACTGATCTCTCCTCACACTGTACAATACAGGAACTGATCTCTCCTCACACTGTACAATACAGGACTGATCTCTCCTCACACTGTACAATACAGGACTGATCTCTCCTCACACTGTACAATACAGGACTGATCTCTCCTCACACTGTACAATACAGGACTGATCTCCCCTCACACTGTACAATACAGGACTGATCTCTCCTCAAACTGTACAATACAGGGACTGATCTCTCCTCACACTGTACATTACAGGACTGATCTCTCCTCACACTGTACAATACAGGACTGATCTCTCCTCACACTGTACAATACAGGGTCTGATCTCTCCTCACACTATACAATACAGGACTGATCTCTCCTCACACTGTACAATACAGGATCTGATCTCTCCTCACACTATACAATACAGGACTGATCTCTCCTCACACTGTACAATACAGGATCTGATCTCTCCTCACACTGTACAATACAGGGTCTGATCTCTCCTCACACTATACAATACAGGACTGATCTCTCCTCACACTGTACAATACAGGGACTGATCTCCCCTCACACTGTACAATACAGGACTGATCTCTCCTCACACTTTACAATACAGGGTCTGATCTCTCCTCACACTATACAATACAGGACTGATCTCCCCTCACACTGTACAATACAGGACTGATCTCTCCTCACACTGTACAATACAGGGACTGATCTCCCCTCACACTGTACAATACAGGATCTGATCTCTCCTCACACTGTACAATACAGGATCTGATCTCTCCTCACACTGTACAATACAGGGTCTGATCTCTCCTCACACTGTACAATACAGGACTGATCTCTCCTCACACTGTACAATACAGGATCTGATCTCTCCTCACACTGTACAATACAGGACTGATCTCTCCTCACACTGTACAATACAGGATCTGATCTCTCCTCACACTGTACAATACAGGATCTGATCACTCCTCACACTGTACAATACAGGACTGATCTCTCCTCACACTGTACAATACAGGATCTGATCACTCCTCACACTGTACAATACAGGACTGATCTCTCCTCACACTGTACAATACAGGGACTGATCACTCCTCACACTGTACAATACAGGGACTGATCTCTCCTCACACTGTACAATACAGGACTGATCTCTCCTCACACTGTACAATACAGGGACTGATCTCCCCTCACACTGTACAATACAGGACTGATCTCTCCTCACACTGTACAATACAGGACTGATCTCTCCTCACACTGTACAATACAGGGACTGATCTCTCCTCACACTGTACAATACAGGACTGATCTCCCCTCACACTGTACAATACAGGGTCTGATCTCTCCTCACACTGTACAATACAGGACTGATCATCTCTCACACTGTACAATACAGGGACTGATCTCTCCTCACACTGTACAATACATGACTGATCTCTCCTCACACTGTACAATACAGGGACTGATCTCCCCTCACACTGTACAATACAGGACTGATCTCCCCTCACACTGTACAATACAGGATCTGATCTCTCCTCACACTGTACAATACAGGACTGATCTCTCCTCACACTGTACAATACAGGACTGATCACTCCTCACACTGTACAATACAGGGACTGATCTCTCCTCACACTGTACAATACAGGACTGATCTCTCCTCACACTGTACAATACAGGGACTGATCTCTCCTCACACTGTACAATACAGGACTGATCTCTCCTCACACTGTACAATACAGGACTGATCTCTCCTCACACTGTACAATACAGGACTGATCTCCCCTCACACTGTACAATACAGGACTGATCTCTCCTCACATTGTACAATACAGAACTGATCTCTCCTCACACTGTACAATACAGGAACTGATCTCTCCTCACACTGTACAATACAGGACTGATCTCTCCTCACACTGTACAATACAGGTCTGATCTCTCCTCACACTGTACAATACAGGACTGATCTCTCCTCACACTGTACAATACAGGGACTGATCTCCCCTCACACTGTACAATACAGGACTGATCTCTCCTCACACTGTACAATACAGGACTGATCTCTCCTCACACTGTACAATACAGGACTGATCTCTCCTCACACTGTACAATACAGGATCTGATCTCCCCTCACACTGTACAATACAGGACTGATCTCTCCTCACACTGTACAATACAGGATCTGATCTCTCCTCACACTGTACAATACAGGACTGATCTCTCCTCACACTGTACAATACAGGACTGATCTCTCCTCACACAGTACAATACAGGACTGATCTCTCCTCACACTGTACAATACAGGACTGATCTCTCCTCACACTGTACAATACAGGACTGATCTCTCCTCACACTGTACAATACAGGACTGATCTCTCCTCACACTGTACAATACAATACTGATCTCTCCTCACACTGTACAATACAGGATCTGATCTCTCCTCACACTGTACAATACAGGACTGATCACTCCTCACACTGTACAATACAGGACTGATCTCCCCTCACACTGTACAATACAGGACTGATCTCCCCTCACACTGTACAATACAGGGTCTGATCTCTCCTCACACTGTACAATACAGGACTGATCTCCCCTCACACTGTACAATACAGGATCTGATCTCTCCTCACACTGTACAATACAGGTCTGATCTCTCCTCACTGTACAATACAGGTCTGATCTCTCCTCACACTGTACAATACAGGACTGATCACTCCTCACACTGTACAATACAGGACTGATCTCTCCTCACACTGTACAATACAGGACTGATCTCTCCTCACACTGTACAATACAGGGACTGATCTCTCCTCACACTGTACAATACAGGACTGATCTCTCCTCACACTGTACAATACAGGAGTGATCTCTCCTCACACTGTGCAATACAGGTCTGATCTCTCCTCACTGTACAATACAGGTCTGATCTCTCCTCACACTGTACAATACAGGACTGATCACTCCTCACACTGTACAATACAGGACTGATCTCTCCTCACACTGTACAATACAGGACTGATCTCCCCTCACACTGTACAATACAGGTCTGATCTCTCCTCACACTGTACAATACAGGACTGATCACTCCTCACACTGTACAATACAGGACTGATCTCTCCTCACACTGTACAATACAGGACTGATCACTCCTCACACTGTACAATACAGGACTGATCTCTCCTCACACTGTACAATACAGGACTGATCTCTCCTCACACTGTACAATACAGGGACTGATCTCTCCTCACACTGTACAATACAGGACTGATCTCTCCTCACACTGTACAATACAGGACTGATCTCCCCTCACACTGTACAATACAGGTCTGATCTCTCCTCACACTGTACAATACAGGACTGATCTCTCCTCACACTGTACAATACAGGGACTGATCTCTCCTCACACTGTATAATACAGGGACTGATCTCCCCTCACACTGTACAATACAGGACTGATCTCCCCTCACACTGTACAATACAGGACTGATCTCCCCTCACACTGTACAATACAGGACTGATCTCTCCTCACACTGTACAATACAGGGACTGATCTCTCCTCACACTGTATAATACAGGGACTGATCTCTCCTCACACTGTACAATACAGGACTGATCTCTCCTCACACTGTACAATACAGGACTGATCTCCCCTCACACTGTACAATACAGGTCTGATCTCCCCTCACACTGTACAATACAGGACTGATCTCTCCTCACACTGTACAATACAGGATCTGATCTCTCCTCACACTGTACAATACAGGGACTGATCTCTCCTCACACTGTACAATACAGGACTGATCTCTCCTCACACTGTACAATACAGGATCTGATCTCTCCTCACACTGTACAATACAGGACTGATCTCTCCTCACACTGTACAATACAGGATCTGATCTCTCCTCACACTGTACAATACAGGACTGATCTCTCCTCACACTGTACAATACAGGACTGATCTCTCCTCACACTGTACAATACAGGACTGATCTCCCCTCACACTGTACAATACAGGGACTGATCTCTCCTCACACTGTACAATACAGGACTGATCTCTCCTCACACTGTACAATACAGAACTGATCTCTCCTCACACTGTACAATACAGGACTGATCTCTCCTCACACTGTACAATACAGGACTGATCTCTCCTCACACTGTACAATACAGGGACTGATTACTCCTCACACTGTACAATACAGGACTGATCTCCCCTCACACTGTACAATACAGGACTGATCTCCCCTCACACTGTACAATACAGGACTGATCTCCCCTCACACTGTACAATACAGGACTGATCTCCCCTCACACTGTACAATACAGGTCTGATCTCCCCTCACACTGTACAATACAGGACTGATCTCTCCTCACACTGTACAATACAGGACTGATCTCTACTCACACTGTACTATACAGGACTGATCTCTCCTCACACTGTACAATACAGGACTGATCTCCCCTCACACTGTACAATACAGGACTGATCTCCCCTCACACTGTACAATACAGGACTGATCTCCCCTCACACTGTACAATACAGGTCTGATCTCCCCTCACACTGTACAATACAGGGACTGACCTCTCCTCACACTGTACAATACAGGACTGATCTCTCCTCACACTGTACAATACAGGACTGATCTCTCCTCACACTGTACAATACAGGAATCTCTCCTCACACTGTACAATACAGGACTGATCTCTCCTCACACTGTACAATACAGGACTGATCTCTCCTCACACTGTACAATACAGGACTGATCTCTCCTCACACTGTACAATACAGGGACTGATCTCTCCTCACACTGTACAATACAGGGACTGATCTCTCCTCACACTGTACAATACAGGGACTGATCTCTCCTCACACTGTACAATACAGGACTGATCTCTCCTCACACTGTACCAATACAGGACTGATCTCTCCTCACACTGTACAATACAGGACTGATCTCTCCTCACACTGTACAATACAGGGACTGATCTCCCTCACACTGTACAATACAGGACTGATCTCTCCTCACACTGTACAATACATGACTGATCTCTCCTCACACTGTACAATACAGGTCTGATCTCTCCTCACACTGTACAATACAGGGACTGATCTCCCCTCACACAGTACAATACAGGGTCTGATCTCTCCTCACACTGTACAATACAGGACTGATCTCTCCTCACACTGTACAATACAGGACTGATCTCTCCTCACACTGTACAATACAGGGACTGATCTCCCCTCACACTGTACAATACAGAACTGATCTCTCCTCACACTGTACAATACAGGACTGATCTCCCCTCACACTGTACAATACAGGACTGATCTCTCCTCACACTGTACAATACAGGACTGATCTCTCCTCACACTGTACAATACAGGACTGATCTCCCCTCACACTGTACAATACAGGACTGATCTCCCTCACACTGTACAATACAGGACTGATCTCTCCTCACACTGTACAATACAGGACTGATCTCTCCTCACACTGTACAATACAGGGTCTGATCTCTCCTCACACTGTACAATACAGGACTGATCTCTCCTCACACTGTACAATACAGTGTCTGATCTCTCCTCACACTGTACAATACAGGACTGATCTCTCCTCACACTGTACAATACAGAACTTGATCTCTCCTCACACTGTACAATACAGGACTGATCTCTCCTCACACTGTACAATACAGGACTGATCTTCCCTCACACTGTACAATACAGAACTGATCTCTCCTCACACTGTACAATACAGGTCTGATCTCTCCTCACACTGTACAATACAGGGACTGATCTCCCCTCACACTGTACAATACAGGACTGATCTCTCCTCACACTGTACAATACAGGTCTGATCTCTCCTCACACTGTACAATACAGGACTGATCTCTCCTCACACTGTACAATACAGGACTGATCTCCGCTCACACTGTACAATACAGGACTGATCTCCCCTCACACTGTACAATACAGGACTGATCTCTCCTCACACTGTACAATACAGGACTGATCTCCCCTCACACTGTACAATACAGGACTGATCTCTCCTCACACTGTACAATACAGGGCTGATCTCCCCTCACACTGTACAATACAGGACTGATCTCCCCTCACACTGTACAATACAGGATCTAATCTCTCCTCACACTGTACAATACAGGGTCTGATCTCTCCTCACACTGTACAATACAGGGACTGATCTCCCCTCACACTGTACAATACAGGGACTGATCTCCCCTCACACTGTACAATACAGGACTGATCTCCACTCACACTGTACAATACAGGACTGATCTCCCCTCACACTGTACAATACAGGACTGATCTCCCCTCACACTGTACAATACAGGGACTGATCTCTCCTCACACTGTACTATACAGGACTGATCTCTCCTCACACTGTACAATACAGGGCTGATCTCCCCTCACACTGTACAATACAGGACTGATCTCCCCTCACACTATACAATACAGGATCTAATCTCTCCTCACACTGTACAATACAGGGTCTGATCTCTCCTCACACTGTACAATACAGGGACTGATCTCCCCTCACACTGTACAATACAGGGACTGATCTCCCCTCACACTGTACAATACAGGACTGATCTCCACTCACACTGTACAATACAGGACTGATCTCCCCTCACACTGTACAATACAGGACTGATCTCCCCTCACACTGTACAATACAGGGACTGATCTCTCCTCACACTGTACTATACAGGACTGATCTCTCCTCACACTGTACAATACAGGACTGATCTCCCCTCACACTGTACAATACAGGACTAATCTCCCCTCACACTGTACAATACAGGATCTAATCTCTCCTCACACTGTACAATACAGGGTCTGATCTCTCCTCACACTGTAAAATACATGTCTGATCTCTCCTCACACTGTACAATACAGGACTGATCTCTCCTCACACTGTACAATACAGGACTGATCTCTCCTCACACTGTACAATACAGGATCTGATCTCTCCTCACGCTGTACAATACAGGACTGATTTCTCCTCACACTGTACAATACAGGACTGATCTCCCCTCACACTGTACAATACAGGACTGATCTCCCCTCACACTGTACAATACAGGACTGATCTCTCCTCACACTGTACAATACAGGGACTGATCTCTCCAAACACTGTACAATACAGGACTGATCTCTCCTCACACTGTACAATACAGGACTGATCTCTCCTCACACTGTACAATACAGGGACTGATCTCCCCTCACACTGTACAATACAGGACTGATCTCTCCTCACATTGTACAATACAGGACTGATCTCCCCTCACACTGTACAATACAGGGACTGATCTCTCCTCACACTGTACAATACAGGACTGATCTCTCCTCACACTGTACAATACAGGACTGATCTCTCCTCACACTGTACAATACTGGGACTGATCTCTCCTCACACTGTACAATACAGGATCTGATCTCTCCTCACACTGTACAATACAGGGACTGACCTCTCCTCACACTGTACAATACAGGACTGATATCTCCTCACACTGTACAAAACAGGACTGATCTCCCCTCACACTGTACAATACAGGATCTGATCTCTCCTCACACTGTACAATACAGGACTGATCTCTCCTCACACTGTACAATACAGGACTGATCTCCCCCTCACACTGTACAATACAGGGACTGATTACTCCTCACACTGTACAATACAGGACTGATCTCTCCTCACACTGTACAATACAGGATCTGATCTCTCCTCACACTGTACAATACAGGGACTGATCTCTCCCCACACTGTACAATACAGGACTGATCTCCCCTCACACTGTACAATACAGGACTGATCTCTCCTCACACTGTACAATACAGGGACTGATCTCTCCTCACACTGTACAATACAGGACTGATCTCTCCTCACACTGTACAATACAGGAGTGATCTCTCCTCACACTGTACAATACAGGTCTGATCTCTCCTCACTGTACAATACAGGTCTGATCTCTCCTCACACTGTACAATACAGGACTGATCACTCCTCACACTGTACAATACAGGACTGATCTCTCCTCACACTGTACAATACAGGACTGATCTCCCCTCACACTGTACAATACAGGTCTGATCTCTCCTCACACTGTACAATACAGGACTGATCACTCCTCACACTGTACAATACAGGACTGATCTCTCCTCACACTGTACAATACAGGACTGATCACTCCTCACACTGTACAATACAGGACTGATCTCTCCTCACACTGTACAATACAGGACTGATCTCTCCTCACACTGTACAATACAGGGACTGATCTCTCCTCACACTGTACAATACAGGACTGATCTCTCCTCACACTGTACAATACAGGACTGATCTCCCCTCACACTGTACAATACAGGTCTGATCTCTCCTCACACTGTACAATACAGGACTGATCTCTCCTCACACTGTACAATACAGGGACTGATCTCTCCTCACACTGTATAATACAGGGACTGATCTCCCCTCACACTGTACAATACAGGACTGATCTCCCCTCACACTGTACAATACAGGACTGATCTCCCCTCACACTGTACAATACAGGACTGATCTCTCCTCACACTGTACAATACAGGGACTGATCTCTCCTCACACTGTATAATACAGGGACTGATCTCTCCTCACACTGTACAATACAGGACTGATCTCTCCTCACACTGTACAATACAGGACTGATCTCCCCTCACACTGTACAATACAGGTCTGATCTCCCCTCACACTGTACAATACAGGACTGATCTCTCCTCACACTGTACAATACAGGATCTGATCTCTCCTCACACTGTACAATACAGGGACTGATCTCTCCTCACACTGTACAATACAGGACTGATCTCTCCTCACACTGTACAATACAGGATCTGATCTCTCCTCACACTGTACAATACAGGACTGATCTCTCCTCACACTGTACAATACAGGATCTGATCTCTCCTCACACTGTACAATACAGGACTGATCTCTCCTCACACTGTACAATACAGGACTGATCTCTCCTCACACTGTACAATACAGGACTGATCTCCCCTCACACTGTACAATACAGGGACTGATCTCTCCTCACACTGTACAATACAGGACTGATCTCTCCTCACACTGTACAATACAGGACTGATCTCTCCTCACACTGTACAATACAGGACTGATCTCTCCTCACACTGTACAATACAGGACTGATCTCTCCTCACACTGTACAATACAGGACTGATCTCCCCTCACACTGTACAATACAGGGACTGATTACTCCTCACACTGTACAATACAGGACTGATCTCCCCTCACACTGTACAATACAGGACTGATCTCCCCTCACACTGTACAATACAGGACTGATCTCCCCTCACACTGTACAATACAGGACTGATCTCCCCTCACACTGTACAATACAGGTCTGATCTCCCCTGACACTGTACAATACAGGACTGATCTCTCCTCACACTGTACAATACAGGACTGATCTCTACTCACACTGTACTATACAGGACTGATCTCTCCTCACACTGTACAATACAGGACTGATCTCCCCTCACACTGTACAATACAGGACTGATCTCCCCTCACACTGTACAATACAGGACTGATCTCCCCTCACACTGTACAATACAGGTCTGATCTCCCCTCACACTGTACAATACAGGGACTGACCTCTCCTCACACTGTACAATACAGGACTGATCTCTCCTCACACTGTACAATACAGGACTGATCTCTCCTCACACTGTACAATACAGGACTGATCTCTCCTCACACTGTACAATACAGGGACTGATCTCTCCTCACACTGTACAATACAGGACTGATCTCTCCTCACACTGTACAATACAGGACTGATCTCTCCTCACACTGTACAATACAGGGACTGATCTCTCCTCACACTGTACAATACAGGGACTGATCTCTCCTCACACTGTACAATACAGGACTGATCTCTCCTCACACTGTACAATACAGGACTGATCTCTCCTCACACTGTACAATACAGGACTGATCTCTCCTCACACTGTACAATACAGGGACTGATCTCCCCTCACACTGTACAATACAGGACTGATCTCTCCTCACACTGTACAATACAGGACTGATCTCTCCTCACACTGTACAATACAGGTCTGATCTCTCCTCACACTGTACAATACAGGGACTGATCTCCCCTCACACAGTACAATACAGGGTCTGATCTCTCCTCACACTGTACAATACAGGACTGATCTCTCCTCACACTATACAATACAGGACTGATCTCTCCTCACACTGTACAATACAGGGACTGATCTCCCCTCACACTGTACAATACAGAACTGATCTCTCCTCACACTGTACAATACAGGACTGATCTCCCCTCACACTGTACAATACAGGACTGATCTCTCCTCACACTGTACAATACAGGACTGATCTCTCCTCACACTGTACAATACAGGACTGATCTCCCCTCACACTGTACAATACAGGACTGATCTCCCCTCACACTGTACAATACAGGACTGATCTCTCCTCACACTGTACAATACAGGACTGATCTCTCCTCACACTGTACAATACAGGGTCTGATCTCTCCTCACACTGTACAATACAGGACTGATCTCTCCTCACACTGTACAATACAGTGTCTGATCTCTCCTCACACTGTACAATACAGGACTGATCTCTCCTCACACTGTACAATACAGAACTGATCTCTCCTCACACTGTACAATACAGGACTGATCTCTCCTCACACTGTACAATACAGGACTGATCTTCCCTCACACTGTACAATACAGAACTGATCTCTCCTCACACTGTACAATACAGGTCTGATCTCTCCTCACACTGTACAATACAGGGACTGATCTCCCCTCACACTGTACAATACAGGACTGATCTCTCCTCACACTGTACAATACAGGTCTGATCTCTCCTCACACTGTACAATACAGGACTGATCTCTCCTCACACTGTACAATACAGGACTGATCTCCGCTCACACTGTACAATACAGGACTGATCTCCCCTCACACTGTACAATACAGGACTGATCTCTCCTCACACTGTACAATACAGGACTGATCTCCCCTCACACTGTACAATACAGGACTGATCTCTCCTCACACTGTACAATACAGGGCTGATCTCCCCTCACACTGTACAATACAGGACTGATCTCCCCTCACACTGTACAATACAGGATCTAATCTCTCCTCACACTGTACAATACAGGGTCTGATCTCTCCTCACACTGTACAATACAGGGACTGATCTCCCCTCACACTGTACAATACAGGGACTGATCTCCCCTCACACTGTACAATACAGGACTGATCTACACTCACACTGTACAATACAGGACTGATCTCCCCTCACACTGTACAATACAGGACTGATCTCCCCTCACACTGTACAATACAGGGACTGATCTCTCCTCACACTGTACTATACAGGACTGATCTCTCCTCACACTGTACAATACAGGGCTGATCTCCCCTCACACTGTACAATACAGGACTGATCTCCCCTCACACTATACAATACAGGATCTAATCTCTCCTCACACTGTACAATACAGGGTCTGATCTCTCCTCACACTGTACAATACAGGGACTGATCTCCCCTCACACTGTACAATACAGGGACTGATCTCCCCTCACACTGTACAATACAGGACTGATCTCCACTCACACTGTACAATACAGGACTGATCTCCCCTCACACTGTACAATACAGGACTGATCTCCCCTCACACTGTACAATACAGGGACTGATCTCTCCTCACACTGTACTATACAGGACTGATCTCTCCTCACACTGTACAATACAGGACTGATCTCCCCTCACACTGTACAATACAGGACTAATCTCCCCTCACACTGTACAATACAGGATCTAATCTCTCCTCACACTGTACAATACAGGGTCTGATCTCTCCTCACACTGTAAAATACATGTCTGATCTCTCCTCACACTGTACAATACAGGACTGATCTCTCCTCACACTGTACAATACAGGACTGATCTCTCCTCACACTGTACAATACAGGATCTGATCTCTCCTCACGCTGTACAATACAGGACTGATTTCTCCTCACACTGTACAATACAGGACTGATCTCCCCTCACACTGTACAATACAGGACTGATCTCCCCTCACACTGTACAATACAGGACTGATCTCTCCTCACACTGTACAATACAGGGACTGATCTCTCCAAACACTGTACAATACAGGACTGATCTCTCCTCACACTGTACAATACAGGACTGATCTCTCCTCACACTGTACAATACAGGGACTGATCTCCCCTCACACTGTACAATACAGGACTGATCTCTCCTCACATTGTACAATACAGGACTGATCTCCCCTCACACTGTACAATACAGGGACTGATCTCTCCTCACACTGTACAATACAGGACTGATCTCTCCTCACACTGTACAATACAGGACTGATCTCTCCTCACACTGTACAATACTGGGACTGATCTCTCCTCACACTGTACAATACAGGATCTGATCTCTCCTCACACTGTACAATACAGGGACTGACCTCTCCTCACACTGTACAATACAGGACTGATATCTCCTCACACTGTACAAAACAGGACTGATCTCCCCTCACACTGTACAATACAGGATCTGATCTCTCCTCACACTGTACAATACAGGACTGATCTCTCCTCACACTGTACAATACAGGACTGATCTCCCCCTCACACTGTACAATACAGGGACTGATTACTCCTCACACTGTACAATACAGGACTGATCTCTCCTCACACTGTACAATACAGGATCTGATCTCTCCTCACACTGTACAATACAGGGACTGATCTCTCCCCACACTGTACAATACAGGACTGATCTCCCCTCACACTGTACAATACATGACTGATCTCCCCTCACACTGTACAATACAGGACTGATCTCTCCTCACACTGTACAATACAGGATCTGATCACTCCTCACACTGTACAATACAGGATCTGATCACTCCTCACACTGTACAATACAGGACTGATCTCTCCTCACACTGTACAATACAGGACTGATCTCTCCTCACACTGTACAATACATGACTGATCTCCCCTCACACTGTACAATACAGGGACTGATCTCTCCTCACACTGTACAATACAGGACTGATCTCTCCTCACACTGTACAATACAGGACTGATCTCTCCTCACACTGTACAATACAGGACTGATCTCTCCTCACACTGTACAATACAGGACTGATCTCTCCTCACACTGTACAATACAGGACTGATCTCTCCTCACACTGTACAATACAGGACTGATCTTCCCTCACACTGTACAATACAGGACTGATCTCTCCTCACACTGTACAATACAGGACTGATCTCTCCTCACACTGTATAATACAGGACTGATCTCTCCTCACACTGTACAATACAGGACTGATCTCTCCTCACACTGTACAATACAGGGACTGATCTTCCCTCACACTGTACAATACAGGACTGATCTCTCCTCACACTGTACAATACAGGACTGATCTCTCCTCACACTGTACAATACAGGGACTGATCTCTCCTCACACTGTACAATACAGGACTGATCTCACCTCACACTGTACAATACAGGACTGATCTCTCCTCACACTGTACAATACAGGACTGATCTCTCCTCACACTGTACAATACAGGGACTGATCTCTCCTCACACTGTACAATACAGGGACTGATCTCCCCTCACACTGTACAATACAGGACTGATCTCTCCTCACACTGTACAATACAGGACTGATCTCTCCTCACACTGTACAATACAGGACTGATCTCCCCTCACACTGTACAATACAGGACTGATCTCCCCTCACACTGTACAATACAGGGACTGATCTCTCCTCACACTGTACAATACAGGACTGATCTCTCCTCACACTGTACAATACAGGGGACTGATCTCTCCTCACACTGTACAATACAGGACTGATCTCTCCTCACACTGTACAATACAGGACAGATCTCTCCTCACACTGTACAATACAGGGACTGATCTCTCCTCACACTGTACAATACAGGACTGATCTCTCCTCACACTGTACAATACAGGTCTGATCTCCCCTCACACTGTACAATACAGGATCTGATCTCCCCTCACACTGTACAATACAGGACTGATCTCTCCTCACACTGTACAATACAGGACTGATCTCTACTCACACTGTACTATACAGGACTGATCTCTCCTCACACTGTACAATACAGGACTGATCTCTCCTCACACTGTACAATACAGGGACTGATCTCTCCTCACACGGTACAATACAGGACTGATCTCTCCTCACACTGTAACTATACAGGACTGATCTCACCTCACACTGTACAATACAGGGACTGATCACTCCTCACACTGTACAATACAGGGTCTGATCTCTCCTCACACTGTACAATACAGGACAGATCTCTCCTCACACTGTACAATACAGGACTGATCTCTCCTCACACTGTACAATACAGGGACTGGTCTCTCCTCACAGTGTACAATACAAGGACTGATCTCTCCTCACACTGTACAATACAGGGACTGATCTCCCCTCACACTGTACAATACAGGACTGATCTCCCCTCACACTGTACAATACAGTGACTGATCTCCCCTCACACTGTACAATACAGGACTGATCTCTCCTCACACTGTACAATACAGGATCTGATCTCCCCTCACACTGTACAATACAGGACTGATCTCCCCTCACACTGTACAATACAGGACTGATCTCTCCTCACACTGTACAATACAGGGTCTGATCTCTCCTCACACTGTACAATACAGGACTGATCTCTCCTCACACTGTACAATACAGGACTGATCTCCCCTCACACTGTACAATACAGGACTGATCTCTCCTCACACTGTACAATACAGGGACTGATCTCCCCTCACACTGTACAATACAGGACTGATCTCTCCTCACACTGTACAATACAGGACTGATCTCTCCTCACACTGTACAATACAGGACTGATCTCTACTCACACTGTACAATACAGGGACTGATCTCTCCTCACACTGTACAATACAGGACTGATCTCTCCTCACACTGTACAATTACAGGATCTGATCTCTCCTCACACTGTACAATACAGGACTGATCTCCCTCACACTGTACAATACAGGACTGATCTCCTCTCACACTGTACAATACAGGGACTGATCTCTCCTCACACTGTACAATACAGGGGTCTGATCTCTCCTCACACTGTACAATACAGGACTGATCTCCCCTCACACTGTACAATACAGGGTCTGATCTCTCCTCACACTGTACAATACAGGATCTGATCTCTCCTCACACTGTACAATACAGGGTCTGATCTCTCCTCACACTGTACAATACAGGACTGATCTTTCCTCACACTGTACAATACAGGGACTGATCTCTCCTCACACTCTACAATACAGGACTGATCTCCCTCACACAGTACAATACAGGACTGATCTCTCCTCACACTGTACAATACAGGGTCTGATCTCCCCTCACACTGTACAATACAGGACTGATCTCTCCTCACACTGTACAATACAGGATCTGATCTCTCCTCACACTGTACAATACAGGACTGATCTCTCCTCACACTGTACAATACAGGACTGATCTCTCCTCACACTGTACAATACAGGGACTGATCTCTCCTCACACTGTACAATACAGGACTGATCTCTCCTCACACTGTACAATACAGGTCTGATCTCTCCTCACACTGTCAATACAGGGTCTGATCTCTCCTCACACTGTACAATACAGGACAGATCTCTCCTCACACTGTACAATACAGGACTGATCTCTCCTCACACTGTACAATACAGGGACTGGTCTCTCCTCACAGTGTACAATACAGGGACTGATCTCTCCTCACACTGTACAATACAGGGACTGATCTCCCCTCACACTGTACAATACAGGACTGATCTCCCCTCACACTGTACAATACAGTGACTGATCTCCCCTCACACTGTACAATACAGGACTGATCTCTCCTCACACTGTACAATACAGGATCTGATCTTCCCTCACACTGTACAATACAGGACTGATCTCCCCTCACACTGTACAATACAGGACTGATCTCTCCTCACACTGTACAATACAGGGTCTGATCTCTCCTCACACTGTACAATACAGGACTGATCTCTCCTCACCTGTACAATACAGGACTGATCTCCCCTCACACTGTACAATACAGGACTGATCTCTCCTCACACTGTACAATACAGGGACTGATCTCCCTCACACTGTACAATACAGGACTGATCTCTCCTCACACTGTACAATACAGGACTGATCTCTCCTCACACTGTACAATACAGGATCTGATCTCTCCTCACACTGTACAATACAGGGACTGATCTCTCCTCACACTGTACAATACAGGACTGATCTCTCCCTCAACACTGTACAATACAGGACTGATCTCTCCTCACACTGTACAATACAGGACTGATCTCTCCTCACACTGTACAATACAGGACTGATCTCCCCTCACACTGTACAATACAGGGACTGATCTCTCCTCACACTGTACAATACAGGTCTGATCTCTCCTCACACTGTACAATACAGGTGATCTCGATCTCCCCTCACACTGTACAATACAGGGTCTGATCTCTCCTCACACTGTACAATACAGGATCTGATCTCTCCTCACACTGTACAATACAGGGTCTGATCTCTCCTCACACTGTACAATACAGGACTGATCTTTCCTCACACTGTACAATACAGGGACTGATCTCTCCTCACACTCTACAATACAGGACTGATCTCCCCTCACACTGTACAATACAGGACTGATCTCTCCTCACACTGTACAATACAGGGTCTGATCTCCCCTCACACTGTACAATACAGGACTGATCTCTCCTCACACTGTACAATACAGGATCTGATCTCTCCTCACACTGTACAATACAGGACTGATCTCTCCTCACACTGTACAATACAGGACTGATCTCTCCTCACACTGTACAATACAGGGACTGATCTCTCCTCACACTGTACAATACAGGACTGATCTCTCCTCACACTGTACAATACAGGTCTGATCTCTCCTCACACTGTACAATACAGGGTCTGATCTCTCCTCACACTGTACAATACAGGACTGATCTCTCCTCACACTGTACAATACAGGGTCTGATCTCTCCTCACACTGTACAATACAGGACTGATCTCTCCTCACACTGTACAATACAGAGACTGATCTCTCCTCACACTGTACAATACAGGGACTGATATCTCCTCACACTGTACAATACAGGGACTGATCTCACCTCACACGGTACAATACAGGACTGATCTCTCCTCACACTGTACAATACAGGGACTGATCTCCCCTCACACGGTACAATACAGGACTGATCTCTCCTCACACTGTACAATACAGGGACTGATCTCCCCTCACAAGGTACAATACAGGACTGATCTCTCCTCACACTGTACAATACAGGGACTGATCTCTCCTCACACTGTACAATACAGGGACTGATCTACCCTCACACTGTACAATACAGGACTGATCTCCCCTCACACTGTACAATACAGGACTGATCTCTCCTCACACTGTACAATACAGGGTCTGATCTCTCCTCACACTGTACAATACAGGACTGATCTCTCCTCACACTGTACAATACAGGACTGATCTCTACTCACACTGTACAATACAGGACTGATCTCCCCTCACACTGTACAATACAGGACTGATCTCTCCTCACACTGTACAATACAGGACTGATCTCTACTCACACTGTAAAATACAGGATCTGATCTCCCCTCACACTGTACAATACAGGACTGATCTCTCCTCACACTGTACAATACAGGACTGATCTCTCCTCACACTGTACAATACAGGGTCTGATCTCTCCTCACACTGTACAATACAGGACTGATCTCTCCTCACACTGTACAATACAGGGACTGATCTCTCCTCACACTGTACAATACAGGGACTGATCTCTCCTCACACTGTACAATACAGGGACTGATCTCTCCTCACACTGTACAATACAGGACTGATCTCTCCTCACACTGTACAATACAGGGTCTGATCTCTCCTCACACTGTACAATACAGGACTGATCACTCCTCACACTGTACAATACAGGACTGATCTCTCCTCACACTGTACAATACAGGACTGATCTCTCCTCACACTGTACAATACAGGGACTGATCTCCCCTCACACTGTACAATACAGGACTGATCTCCCCTCACACTGTACAATACAGGACTGATCTCTCCTCACACTGTACAATACAGGACTGATCACTCCTCACACTGTACAATACAGGACTGATCTCTACTCACACTGTACAATACAGGGACTGATCTCTCCTCACACTGTACAATACAGGACTGATCTCTCCTCACACTGTACAATACAGGACTGATCTCCCCTCACACTGTACAATACAGGACTGATCTCCCCTCACACTGTACAATACAGGGACTGATCTCTCCTCACACTGTACAATACAGGGTCTGATCTCTCCTCACACTGTACAATACAGGACTGATCTCCCTCACACTGTACAATACAGGGTCTGATCTCTCCTCACACTGTACAATACAGGATCTGATCTCTCCTCACACTGTACAATACAGGGTCTGATCTCTCCTCACACTGTACAATACAGGACTGATCTTTCCTCACACTGTACAATACAGGGACTGATCTCTCCTCACACTCTACAATACAGGACTGATCTCCCCTCACACTGTACAATACAGGACTGATCTCTCCTCACACTGTACAATACAGGGTCTGATCTCCCTTCACACTGTACAATACAGGACTGATCTCTCCTCACACTGTACAATACAGGATCTGATCTCTCCTCACACTGTACAATACAGGACTGATCTCTCCTCACACTGTACAATACAGGACTGATCTCTCCTCACACTGTACAATACAGGGACTGATCTCTCCTCACACTGTACAATACAGGACTGATCTCTCCTCACACTGTACAATACAGGTCTGATCTCTCCTCACACTGTACAATACAGGGTCTGATCTCTCCTCACACTGTACAATACAGGACTGATCTCTCCTCACACTGTACAATACAGGACTGATCTCTCCTCACACTGTACAATACAGGGTCTGATCTCTCCTCACACTGTACAATACAGGACTGATCTCTCCTCACACTGTACAATACAGAGACTGATCTCTCCTCACACTGTACAATACAGGGACTGATATCTCCTCACACTGTACAATACAGGGACTGATCTCCCCTCACACGGTATAATACAGGACTGATCTCTCCTCACACTGTACAATACAGGGACTGATCTCCCCTCACACGGTACAATACAGGACTGATCTCTCCTCACACTGTACAATACAGGGACTGATCTCCCCTCACAAGGTACAATACAGGACTGATCTCTCCTCACACTGTACAATACAAGGACTGATCTCTCCTCACACTGTACAATACAGGGACTGATCTACCCTCACACTGTACAATACAGGACTGATCTCCCCTCACACTGTACAATACAGGACTGATCTCTCCTCACACTGTACAATACAGGGTCTGATCTCTCCTCACACTGTACAATACAGGACTGATCTCTCCTCACACTGTACAATACAGGACTGATCTCTACTCACACTGTACAATACAGGACTGATCTCCCCTCACACTGTACAATACAGGACTGATCTCTCCTCACACTGTACAATACAGGACTGATCTCTACTCACACTGTACAATACAGGATCTGATCTCCCCTCACACTGTACAATACAGGACTGATCTCTCCTCACACTGTACAATACAGGACTGATCTCTCCTCACACTGTACAATACAGGGTCTGATCTCTCCTCACACTGTACAATACAGGACTGATCTCTCCTCACACTGTACAATACAGGGACTGATCTCTCCTCACACTGTACAATACAGGGACTGATCTCTCCTCACACTGTACAATACAGGATCTGATCTCCCCTCACACTGTACAATACAGGACTGATCTCTCCTCACACTGTACAATACAGGACTGATCTCTCCTCACACTGTACAATACAGGGTCTGATCTCTCCTCACACTGTACAATACAGGACTGATCTCTCCTCACACTGTACAATACAGGGACTGATCTCTCCTCACACTGTACAATACAGGGACTGATCTCTCCTCACACTGTACAATACAGGACTGATCTCTCCTCACCCTGTACAATACAGGTCTGATCTCTCCTCTCTCCTCACACTGTACAATACAGGACTGATCTCTCCTCACACTGTACAATACAGGACTGATCTCCCCTCACACTGTACAATACAGGACTGATCTCTCCTCACACTGTACAATACAGGGACTGATCTCTCCTCACACTGTACAATACAGGACTGATCTCTCCTCACACTGTACAATACAGGACTGATCTCTCCTCACACTGTACAATACAGGGACTGATCTCTCCTCACACTGTACAATACAGGACTGATCTCACCTCACACTGTACAATACAGGACTGATCTCTCCTCACACTGTACAATACAGGACTGATCTCACCTCACACTGTACAATACAGGACTGATCTCCCCTCACACTGTACAATACAGGACTGATCTCACCTCACACTGTACAATACAGGATCTGATCTCACCTCACACTGTACAATACAGGACTGATCTCCCCTCACACTGTACAATACAGGACTGATCTCTCCTCACACTGTACAATACAGGACTGATCTCTCCTCACACTGTACAATACAGGACTGATCTCTCCTCACACTGTACAATACAGGGACTGATCTCTCCTCACACTGTACAATACAGGGACTGATCTCCCCTCACACTGTACAATACAGGGACTGATCTCTCCTCACACTGTACAATACAGGACTGATCTCTCCTCACACTGTACAATACAGGACTGATCTCTCCTCACACTGTACAATACAGGACTGATCTCTCCTCACATTGTACAATACAGGACTGATCTCTCCTCACACTGTACAATACAGGGACTGATCTCTCCTCACACTGTACAATACAGGACTGATCTCTCCTCACACTGTACAATACAGGTCTGATCTCTCCTCACACTGTACAATACAAGACTGATCACTCCTCACACTGTACAATACAGGACTGATCTCTCCTCACACTGTACAATACAGGACTGATCTCCCCTCACACTGTACAATACAGGACTGATCTCTCCTCACATTGTACAATACAGGACTGATCTCTCCTCACACTGTACAATACAGGACTGATCTCTCCTCACACTGTACAATACAGGGACTGATCTCTCCTCACACGGTACAATACAGGACTGATCTCTCCTCACACTGTACAATACAGGGACTGATCTCTCCTCACACTGTACAATACAGGGACTGATCTCCCCTCACGCTGTACAATACAGGGACTGATCTCTCCTCACACTGTACAATACAGGACTGATCTCTCCTCACACTGTACAATACAGGATCTGATCTCCCCTCACACTGTACAATACAGGACTGATCTCCCCTCACACTGTACAATACAGGACTGATCTCTCCTCACACTGTACAATACAGGACTGATCTCTCATCACACTGTACAATACAGGGACTGATCTCTCCTCACACTGTACAATACAGGACTGATCTCTCCTCACACTGTACAATACAGGTCTGATCTCTCCTCACACTGTACAATACAGGATCTGATCTCTCCTCACACTGTACAATACAGGGACTGATCTCTCCTCACACTGTACAATACAGGTCTGATCTCTCCTCACACTGTACAATACAGGACTGATCTCTCCTCACACTGTACAATACAGGACTGATCTCCCCTCACACTGTACAATACAGGACTGATCTCTCCTCACACTGTACAATACAGGGACTGATCTCCCCTCACACTGTACAATACAGGACAGATCTCTCCTCACACTGTATAATACAGGACTGATCTCTCCTCACACTGTACAATACAGGACTGATCTCTCCTCACACTGTACAATACAGGACTGATCTCCCCTCACACTGTACAATACAGGACTGATCTCTCCTCACACTGTACAATACAGGACTGATCTCTCCTCACACTGTACAATACAGGTCTGATCGCTCCTCACACTGTACAATACAGGGAATGATCTCTCCTCACACTGTACAATACAGGACTGATCTCTCCTCACACTGTACAATACAGGATCTGATCTCCTCACACTGTACAATACAGGGACTGATCTCTCCCCACACTGTACAATACAGGACTGATCTCTCCTCACACTGTACAATACAGGGACTGATCTCTCCCCACACTGTACAATACAGGGACTGATCTCTCCCCACACTGTACAATACAGGGACTGATCTCTCCTCACACTGTACAATACAGGACTGATCTCCCATCACACTGTACAATACAGGACTGATCTCTCCTCACACTGTACAATACAGGACTGATCTCCCCTCACACTGTACAATACAGGACTGATCTCTCCTCACACTGTACAATACAGGACTGATCTCTCCTCACACTGTACAATACAGGACTGATCTCCCCTCACACTGTACAATACAGGGACTGATCTCTCCTCACACTGTACAATACAGGACTGATCTCCCCTCACACTGTACAATACAGGGACTGATCTCTCCTCACACTGTACAATACAGGGACTGATCTCTCCTCACACTGTACAATACAGGACTGATCTCTCCTCACACTGTACAATACAGGATCTGATCTCTCCTCACACTGTACAATACAGGGACTGATCTCTCCTCACACTGTACAATACAGGACTGATCTCTCGTCACACTGTACAATACAGGACTGATCTCTCCTCACACTGTACAATACAGGGACTGATCTCTCCCCACACTGTACAATACAGGACTGATCTCTCCTCACACTGTACAATACAGGGACTGATCTCTCCTCACACTGTACAATACAGGACTGATCTCTCCTCACACTGTAGAATACAGGACTGATCTCTCCTCACACTGTACAATACAGGACTGATCTCCCCTCACACTGTACAATACAGGGACTGATCTCTCCTCACACTGTACAATACAGGATCTGATCTCTCCTCACACTGTACAATACAGGGTCTGATCTCTCCCCACACTGTACTATACAGGATCTGATCTCTCCTCACACTGTACAATACAGGACTGATCTCTCCTCACACTGTACAATACAGGGACTGATCTCCCCTCACACTGTACAATACAGGATCTGATCTCTCCTCACACTGTACAATACAGGGACTGATCTCCCCTCACACTGTACAATACAGGGTCTGATCTCTCCTCAAACTGTACAATACAGGACTGATCTCTCCTCACACTGTACAATACAGGACTGATCTCTCCTCACACTGTACAATACAGGACTGATCTCTCCTCACACTGTACAATACAGGACTGATCTCTCCTCACACTGTACAATACAGGGACTGATCTCCCCTCACACTGTACAATACAGGGTCTGATCTCTCCTCAAACTGTACAATACAGGACTGATCTCTCCTCACACTGTACAATACAGGACTGATCTCTCCTCACACTGTACAATACAGGGACTGATCTCTCCTCACACTGTACAATACAGGGACTGATCTCCCCTCACACTGTACAATACAGGACTGATCTCTCCTCACACTGTACAATACAGGACTGATCTCTCCTCACACTGTACAATACAGGACTGATCTCTCCTCACAGTGTACAATACAGGACTGATTTCTCCTCACACTGTACAATACAGGGACTGATCTCTCCTCACACTGTACAATACAGGGACTGATATCTCCTCACACTGTACAATACAGGACTGATCTCTCCTCACACTGTACAATACAGGACTGATCTCTCCTCACACTGTACAATACAGGGTCTGATCTCTCCTCACACTGTACTATACAGGGACTGATCTCTCCTCACACTGTACAATACAGGACTGATCTCCCCTCACACTGTACAATACAGGACTGATCTCTCCTCACACTGTACAATACAGGACTGATCTCTCCTCACACTGTACAATACAGGACTGATCTCCCCTCACACTGTACAATACAGGACTGATCTCCCCTCACACTGTACAATACAGGATCTGATCTCTCCTCACACTGTACAATACAGGACTGATCTCTCCTCACACTGTACAATACAGGACTGATCTCTCCTCACACTGTACAATACAGGGACTGATCTCTCCTCACACTGTACAATACAGGGACTGATCTCTCCTCACACTGTACAATACAGGACTGATCTCTCCTCACACTGTACAATACAGGACTGATCTCTCCTCACACTGTACAATACAGGACTGATCTCCCCTCACACTGTACAATACAGGACTGATCTCTCCTCACACTGTACAATACAGGGACTGATCTCCCCTCACACTGTACAATACAGGACAGATCTCTCCTCACACTGTATAATACAGGACTGATCTCTCCTCACACTGTACAATACAGGACTGATCTCTCCTCACACTGTACAATACAGGACTGATCTCCCCTCACACTGTACAATACAGGACTGATCTCTCCTCACACTGTACAATACAGGACTGATCTCTCCTCACACTGTACAATACAGGTCTGATCGCTCCTCACACTGTACAATACAGGACTGATCTCTCCTCACACTGTACAATACAGGGACTGATCTCTCCTCACACTGTACAATACAGGACTGATCTCTCCTCACACTGTACAATACAGGACTGATCTCTCCTCACACTGTACAATACAGGACTGATCTCCCCTCACACTGTACAATACAGGACTGATCTCTCCTCACACTGTACAATACAGGGACTGATCTCCCCTCACACTGTACAATACAGGACAGATCTCTCCTCACACTGTATAATACAGGACTGATCTCTCCTCACACTGTACAATACAGGACTGATCTCTCCTCACACTGTACAATACAGGACTGATCTCCCCTCACACTGTACAATACAGGACTGATCTCTCCTCACACTGTACAATACAGGACTGATCTCTCCTCACACTGTACAATACAGGTCTGATCGCTCCTCACACTGTACAATACAGGACTGATCTCTCCTCACACTGTACAATACAGGGACTGATCTCTCCTCACACTGTACAATACAGGACTGATCTCTCCTCACACTGTACAATACAGGACTGATCTCTCCTCACACTGTACAATACAGGACTGATCTCCCCTCACACTGTACAATACAGGACTGATCTCTCCTCACACTGTACAATACAGGGACTGATCTCCCCTCACACTGTACAATACAGGACAGATCTCTCCTCACACTGTATAATACAGGACTGATCTCTCCTCACACTGTACAATACAGGACTGATCTCTCCTCACACTGTACAATACAGGACTGATCTCCCCTCACACTGTACAATACAGGACTGATCTCTCCTCACACTGTACAATACAGGACTGATCTCTCCTCACACTGTACAATACAGGTCTGATCGCTCCTCACACTGTACAATACAGGGAATGATCTCTCCTCACACTGTACAATACAGGACTGATCTCTCCTCACACTGTACAATACAGGATCTGATCTCCTCACACTGTACAATACAGGGACTGATCTCTCCCCACACTGTACAATACAGGACTGATCTCTCCTCACACTGTACAATACAGGGACTGATCTCTCCCCACACTGTACAATACAGGGACTGATCTCTCCCCACACTGTACAATACAGGGACTGATCTCTCCTCACACTGTACAATACAGGACTGATCTCCCATCACACTGTACAATACAGGACTGATCTCTCCTCACACTGTACAATACAGGACTGATCTCCCCTCACACTGTACAATACAGGACTGATCTCTCCTCACACTGTACAATACAGGACTGATCTCTCCTCACACTGTACAATACAGGACTGATCTCCCCTCACACTGTACAATACAGGGACTGATCTCTCCTCACACTGTACAATACAGGACTGATCTCCCCTCACACTGTACAATACAGGGACTGATCTCTCCTCACACTGTACAATACAGGGACTGATCTCTCCTCACACTGTACAATACAGGACTGATCTCTCCTCACACTGTACAATACAGGATCTGATCTCTCCTCACACTGTACAATACAGGGACTGATCTCTCCTCACACTGTACAATACAGGACTGATCTCTCGTCACACTGTACAATACAGGACTGATCTCTCCTCACACTGTACAATACAGGGACTGATCTCTCCCACACTGTACAATACAGGACTGATCTCTCCTCACACTGTACAATACAGGGACTGATCTCTCCTCACACTGTACAATACAGGACTGATCTCTCCTCACACTGTAGAATACAGGACTGATCTCTCCTCACACTGTACAATACAGGACTGATCTCCCCTCACACTGTACAATACAGGGACTGATCTCTCCTCACACTGTACAATACAGGATCTGATCTCTCCTCACACTGTACAATACAGGGTCTGATCTCTCCCCACACTGTACTATACAGGATCTGATCTCTCCTCACACTGTACAATACAGGACTGATCTCTCCTCACACTGTACAATACAGGGACTGATCTCCCCTCACACTGTACAATACAGGATCTGATCTCTCCTCACACTGTACAATACAGGGACTGATCTCCCCTCACACTGTACAATACAGGGTCTGATCTCTCCTCAAACTGTACAATACAGGACTGATCTCTCCTCACACTGTACAATACAGGACTGATCTCTCCTCACACTGTACAATACAGGACTGATCTCTCCTCACACTGTACAATACAGGACTGATCTCTCCTCACACTGTACAATACAGGGACTGATCTCCCCTCACACTGTACAATACAGGGTCTGATCTCTCCTCAAACTGTACAATACAGGACTGATCTCTCCTCACACTGTACAATACAGGACTGATCTCTCCTCACACTGTACAATACAGGACTGATCTCTCCTCACACTGTACAATACAGGGACTGATCTCCCCTCACACTGTACAATACAGGACTGATCTCTCCTCACACTGTACAATACAGGACTGATCTCTCCTCACACTGTACAATACAGGACTGATCTCTCCTCACAGTGTACAATACAGGACTGATTTCTCCTCACACTGTACAATACAGGGACTGATCTCTCCTCACACTGTACAATACAGGGACTGATATCTCCTCACACTGTACAATACAGGACTGATCTCTCCTCACACTGTACAATACAGGACTGATCTCTCCTCACACTGTACAATACAGGGTCTGATCTCTCCTCACACTGTACTATACAGGGACTGATCTCTCCTCACACTGTACAATACAGGACTGATCTCCCCTCACACTGTACAATACAGGACTGATCTCTCCTCACACTGTACAATACAGGACTGATCTCTCCTCACACTGTACAATACAGGACTGATCTCCCCTCACACTGTACAATACAGGACTGATCTCCCCTCACACTGTACAATACAGGATCTGATCTCTCCTCACACTGTACAATACAGGACTGATCTCTCCTCACACTGTACAATACAGGACTGATCTCTCCTCACACTGTACAATACAGGGACTGATCTCTCCTCACACTGTACAATACAGGACTGATCTCTCCTCACACTGTACAATACAGGGACTGATCTCTCCGCACACTGTACAATACAGGGTCTGATCTCTCCTCACACTGTACAATACAGGACTGATCTCCCCTCACACTGTACAATACAGGACTGATCTCTCCTCACACTGTACAATACAGGACTGATCTCTCCTCACACTGTACAATACAGGACTGATCTCTCCTCTCACTGTACAATACAGGACTGATCTCTCCTCACACAGTACAATACAGGACTGATATCTCCTCACACTGTACAATACAGGACTGATCTCTCCTCACACTGTACAATACAGGATCTAATCTCTCCTCACACTGTACAATACAGGGACTGATCTCTTCTCACACTGTACAATACAGGACTGATCTCTCCTCACACTGTACAATACAGGACTGATCTCTCCTCACACTGTACAATACAGGGACTGATCTCTCCTCACACTGTACAATACAGGGACTGATCTCCCCTCACACTGTATAATACAGGACTGATCTCTCCTCACACTGTACAATACAGGACTGATCTCTCCTCACACTGTACAATACAGGACTGATCTCTCCTCACACTGTACAATACAGGACTGATCTCTCCTCACACTGTACAATACAGGACTGATCTCCCCTCACACTGTACAATACAGGACTGATCTCTCCTCACACTGTACAATACAGGACTGATCTCTCCTCACACTGTACAATACAGGACTGATCTCTCCTCTCACTGTACAATACAGGACTGATCTCTCCTCACACAGTACAATACAGGACTGATCTCTCCTCACACAGTACAATACAGGACTGATCTCTCCTCACACTGTACAATACAGGACTGATCTCTCCTCACACTGTCCAATACAGGACTGATCTCTCCTCACACTGTACAATACAGGGACTGATCTCCCCTCACACTGTACAATACAGGACTGATCTCTCCTCACACTGTACAATACAGGACTGATCTCTCCTCACACTGTACAATACAGGGACTGATCTCCCCTCACACTGTACAATACAGGACTGATCTCTCCTCACACAGTACAATACAGGACTGATCTCCCCTCACACTGTAAAATACAGGGACTGATCTCCCCTCACACTGTACAATACAGGACTGATCTCTCCTCACACAGTACAATACAGGACTGATCTCTCCTCACACTGTACAATACAGGGACTGATCTCCCCTCACACTGTACAATACAGGACTGATCTCTCCTCACACTGTACAATACAGGACTGATCTCTCCTCACACTGTACAATACAGGGACTGATCTCCCCTCACACTGTACAATACAGGACTGATCTCTCCTCACACACTACAATACAGGTCTGATCTCTCCTCACACTGTACAATACAGGGACTGATCTCTCCTCACACTGTACAATACAGGATCTGATCTCTCCTCACACTGTACAATACAGGACTGATCTCTCCTCACACTGTACAATACAGGACTGATCTCTCCTCACACTGTACAATACAGGACTGATCTCTCCTCACACTGTACAATACAGGACTGATCTCCCCTCACACTGTACAATACAGGACTGATCTCCCCTCACACTGTACAATACTGGGACAGTTAATATATATACTTCCTCCTCCATAGGATAGAAGGTGATTCAGTAAACTAATAGTTCTGATAGTCATATCCTCCAGTCTCCCTGCTGTGTGTGGAGGAAATGCTGTGTTTTTGTGATTATATAGTCACTCACAGTGAGATCTGATCTCTTCTCACACTGTACAATACACGGTATGATAATATATACAATATCTCCATGGGAGGGAAACTAATACAGGAGAGTAATGAGTCTGAAAGTCACCTCCTCCCGCTGTGTGTCAGTACTGTGTGTGGAGGGCGCGCGGTGTCTCTGTGATTATACAGTCACACACACAGATGTAGCCCAGTGTATCTGCTTCCATTATCCTCCCATTATCTGTGTATTACCTTGAGTTGTCACTATACAAGAGACCAGAGTACCAAGTCCGTGGATACGGTATAATGTATATAAGATACCATGATACTATTCTGGTGCAGATATTCACACCTCCCAAGTGTCCCTCTTTAGTCAGGACAGTCCCACTTTAAGACCCAAATCCATCTGTCCCTCTTTCCCACTCTGATGTCCCTGTGTTTAGGAGATCAGACTGTGTGGTGTGTTTATAAGTGTATCACCCTGGTGTCCCTGTGTTTAGGAGATCAGACTGTGTGGTGTGTATATAAGTGTATCACCCTGGTGTCCCTGTGTTTAGGAGATCAGACTGTGTGGTGTGTATATAAGTGTATCACCCTGGTGTTCCTGTGTTTAGGAGATCAGTCAGTGTGGTGTGTATAGAAGTGTATCACCCTGGTGTCCCTGTGTTTAGGAGATCAGACTGTGTGGTGTGTATATAAGTGTATCACCCTGGTGTCCCTGTGTTTAGGAGATCAGACTGTGCGGTGTGTATATAAGTGTATCACCCTGGTGTCCCTGTGTTTAGGAGATCAGACTGTGTGGTGTATATAAGTGTATCACCCTGGTGTCCCTGTGTTTAGGAGATCAGACTGTGTGGTGTGTATATAAGTGTATCACCCTGGTGTTCCTGTGTTTAGGAGATCAGTCAGTGTGGTGTGTATAGAAGTGTATCACCCTGGTGTCCCTGTGTTTAGGAGATCAGACTGTGTGGTGTGTATAGAAGTGTATCACCCTGGTGTCCCTGTGTGTAGGAGATCAGACTGTGTGGTGTGTATATAAGTGTATCACCCTGGTGTCCCTGTGTTTAGGAGATCAGACTGTGTAGTGTGTATATAAGTGTATCACTCTGGTGTCCCTGTGTTTAGGAGATCAGACTGTGTGGTTTGTGTATAAGTGTATCACCCTGGTGTCCATGTGTTTAGGAGATCAGACTGTGTGGTGTGTGTATATAAGTGTATCACCCTGGTGTCCATGTGTTTAGGAGATCAGACTGTGTGGTGTGTGTATATAAGTGTATCACCCTGGTGTCCCTGTGTTTAGGAGATCAGACTGTGTGGTATGTGTATATAAGTGTATCACCCTGGTGTCCCTGTGTGTAGGAGATCAGACTGTGTGGTGTGTATATAAGTGTATCACCCTGGTGTCCCTGTGTTTAGGAGATCAGACTGTGTGGTGTGTATAGAAGTGTATCACCCTGTTGTCCCTGTGTTTAGGAGATCAGACTGTGTGGTGTGTATATAAGTGTATCACCCTGGTGTCCCTGTGTTTAGGAAATCAGACTGTGTGGTGTGTATAGAAGTGTATCACCCTGGTGTCCCTGTGTTTAGGAGATCAGACTGTATGCTGTGTATATAAGTGTATCATGTTGTTCTGTGTTGATAAAACTCATGTTAATGTCTGTATAAACATCAATATCTCTGTATATAAATTAGTCTGCGTAAATGAAATACTTCGGTCTTGTTTTAAATCATTTCTTCAGTTACAAAGAGGCATCATTAGGTCTAAAAATTCTCAGTAATGCTCCTCTCACCAGCAACACCACCTAAAACACAAGTGTCCCTCTTTCGCCATTTGAGATGTTGGATATGATATTAGCATACCTCCCAAGTGTCCCTCTTTAAGACCCAAATCTCCCTGTCCATCTTTTCTTCCCTGTTGTCCCTCTTTTTAGGACATCAGAGTGAGTGGTGTTAGTGTATCACGTTGCTCCACAGCAATGAAATTCATATAAATGTTTAGTTAATCTTCAGTATATGTGTTTGTAATTAAATCTGTGTAAATAAAATACTTTGGTCTTGCTCTAAATCATTATTCATTTACACAAAGAGGTGTCAATAGGTCACACAATAACCTAAAAATTCCCTGCCCATCAGCCACGACCCTAGAAACACCACCTAAAACACAAGTGTCCCTCTTTGGCCATTTGAAATGTTGGGAGGTATGTATTACAGCTAACGCCATTTAATTCTTTGGATTAAACCAGATGCACCATAGGGGACAAATCAAATTTCCTATTGATTTAAACTGGGTTTTTAACCCCTTGAATGCTAGGGAGGTAACATGCATGATAACATAGTGGATGAGGCTGAAAAAAGACATTTGTCCAACAAGTGCAGCCCATGACAAGTCACCCCTGTTGATCCAGAGGAAGGCAAAAAATAGAACCCCATTGAAGCCATTTCCAGTTTAGCCCCAAGTGGGTAAAAAAATCATTCCTGACTCCAAATGGCAGCCAGATATTTCCCTGGATCAACATCCTATCTGCACTGAAGCCATCTGGCATAATTTTCATATTGTTCTATGCTAGATAGGCATCCATTGATTTTTTGAAAGCAGTTACAGTATCTGCAAGTACAACATCCTTTGGCAAAGAATTCCATAGCTTCACTGCCCTTACTGTAAAAAATCCCTGCCTTTGTTTTAGTCAAAAGCACCTTTCCGCTAGTCTTGGATAACCTCTCACTCTTAGCTCAGCACTTTGAGTAAATAATTCATTGGATAGTTCTTTGTATGGACCTTGAATATATGTGTAAATGGTAATCATATCACCGCTTAGACGTCTCTTCTCTAATATATATGTAAATGGTAATCATATCCCCCCTTACACCTCTCTTCTCTAATATAAGTGTAAATGGTATCATATCACCCCTTACACGTCTCTTCTCTAATATAAGTGTAAATAGTAATCATATCACCCCTTAGATGTCTCTTCTCTAATGTAAACAAACCCAGTTTGGCTAGTCTCTCTTTATAACTCAGATCCTCCAATCCATTTATCAGTTTTGTTGCATGTCTCTGCACCCAAAATGCATTGGAGACCTCTCTATTTGTCCAATAAGTCCAGCCCATGACAAATCACCCCTGTTGATCCAGAGGAAGGCAAAAAAAGAACCCCATTGAAGCCATTTCCAGTTTAGCCCCAAGTGGGTAAAAAAATCATTCCTGACTCCAAATGGCAGCCAGATATTTCCCTGGATGAAACAGGCATTAGGACTCTGCAGAGCACCAGGCAAGCGTCCACCCCCTAAAGTTGATTTAGTTTAATGTTCTTCAAAATGATCATGATGATGCAATCATACAACAGTAATGGTGTAACAAAGTAACAGATTAAGAACTGCGTCCATCAAGTTCTACCTTTGTCATATCAGGATTTTATGTTTATCCAGAGGAAGACAAAACAAAAAAAAAACAACACTGTAGCCATTTCCATTTATGCTTCAAGTGGGGATAAAAGTCCATCCTGTTTACAAAGGGCAGTCAGGTCTCTTCCTGGATCAACATCCTATCTGCACTGCAACCAACTGTCATAATTCTCAATATTGTCTACACTAGAAAGTAGCCATCTCTTTTGAAATTATCTTAAACAATGACCAGCTCAGCCTGCCCTGGCCAAGGCGTTCACATACTTACTGCCCTTACTGTAAAAATAAAAAAATCCCTGTACATACCCACAGATGATGATGACAATACCATAATCCATAACGTCCTTCCCTTCATTGTCGCTCTAGAGTTTGACGACACAGTACTTAGCACATGGCTTTTTGTGACATAATTTGATTCATCATGACAGTCCAAGCAAAGATCACATCCATATATATATCCCACAGCAGTGCCCCTTAAAGACAAGCCTCCCAAGGTGACTGTCAGGGTATGTAGACCCACAAGTATGTCACTGTCATTAGTACACTTTGTTCCTAGGAAGGACGGACCCATAAACATGTCACTATCATTAGTACACTTTGGTCCTAGGAAGGTCTGACCCATAAACATGTCACTGTCATTAGTACACTTTGGTCCTAAGAAGGACTAACCCATAAACATGTCACTGTCATTAGTACACTTTGTTCCTAGAAAGGACTGACCCATAAACATGTCACTGTCATTAGTACACTTTGGTCCTAGGAAGGACTGACCCATAAACATGTCACTGTCATTAGTACACTTTGGTCCTAGGAAGGACTGACCCATAAACATGTCACTGACATTAGTACACTTTGGTCCTAGGAAGGACTGACCCATAAACATGTCACTGTCATTAGTACACTTTGGTCCTAGGAAGGACTGACCCATAAACATGTCACTGTCATTAGTACACTTTGGTCCTAGGAAGGACTGACCCATAAACATGTCACTGACATTAGTACACTTTGTTCCTAGGAAGGACTGACCCATAAACATGTCACTGTCATTAGTGCACTTTGATCCTAGGAAGGACTGACCCATAAACACGTCACTGTCATTAGTACACTTTGGTCCTAGGAAGGACTGACCAATAAACATATCTCTGTCATTAGTACACTTTGTTCCTAGGAAGGACTGACCCATAAACACGTCACTGTCATTAGTACACTGTGGTCCTTGGAAGGACTGACCCATAAACACGTCACTGACATTAGTACACTGTCATTAATACACTTGCCAGTATTTCAATATATCAACATAGGTGTGAGTTTCTTACCCTAACAAGCCGAGCTCTTTTGACCAAGTCATTAAGTTTGCGAAGTGCAGAGTTCCTGGGCAGGTTTTGGATATCCTGGAACAGGTCCTGTTCTTCTAACTCAAACAGTCGCCTGTTGTCTGAAATCATGAGTGGCTCTGACCAGAAGGACCCAATATAGACCCTCAAGACTTCAGGTGTATTAAACACTTTACCCAGAGACCACATGAGGGCACCATAGACGCGCATAAGCTGCTGGGTTTCCACCATGTCAGCCTTGTTCAGGACTACACGAATCTTGTCCTCATTGCCCTTCAGGGCTCGAATGGCTTCTGAAAACTCATCAGAGATCTCCAACTTGTGGGCATCGAAGAGAAGAATTATGCGATCCACGCGTTCAGCAAACCAGTGTAGGACTGCGGGGAAGTCATAGCCTGCAGGGGAAGATGGAGAAGGAGGGTCTGTGATATAATCTCATGAAAGAAAAAGGAGATGAAGTAAGGAAAGTGTCCACTGTAAGACATAAGGGGGGAGATAAAGAGTGATAAAGCGGTGATAAAGTGGGGATAACTTTTCCAGTGTGATAAACTCTCCAGTTCCTGTGTAATTCTATAGAGCCTATGCACTATGATCCCGAAAGTCTGAGAGACATTAGTGCATAGACCCCATAGAATAACATGGGAACTGGAGAAGTGATATCACTAGAGAAGTGATCTCCGCTTTATCACCTTTTTATCACTCCTTAGTGCATCTCTCCCGTGGACTTCATAGCTTGAGGAATACCAGGGACAGTTCTATCATGGAGGACTGAAGAGAAGGAGGTGGAGGAATTTGTTGGAGACATCTCCAGAACCTCAGGGGATTAAGGGAACACTAAACACCTAAATATAAAATGGGGTTATATCACTCTAATCTCATGTACTCTAAACGGGCATCTATAACATGTATACACACCATAGGAATTCTAAAATAGACCCATCCAGGGCCCAAGGGCTTGATTATTTACCCAAACTTGATAGATGTCTCAGAAGTTATAGTGCTCTAATGTCTGTAAATATTAACCTTTTGAGTGCCAGAGGGGTATGCAACGCATTGCAAAGCAATGCGTTGCGTTCCCCTCTGGCACTCAATTAAAGCAGAACTACCACCCGACACCATCTTTACCGTCACTAAGTCCCCATCTGGCGACTGGCTGCTTAGTAGCGCTAGTCACCAGAATAATGACCTGATTTAATAGATTTCTGCTCTCTCCCATGGGTGACAGAAGGACAGAGCGCGGACATCTTGCCATTGTGACGTCCGCGCGCCTGCGCTGTCAGTCCCAGCTGGGTCTAGGAGGCGTTACTAGGAGTCATTTGGCTCCGGCTGGGACTGACAAGCACAGGACGTCACAATGGCAAGATGTCCGCGCTCCGTTCTGCCTCTCAGCCGGGGAAAACAGCAGAAATCTATTAAATAAGGTAATTATTCTGGTGACTAGCGCTACTAAGCAGCTAGTCGCCAGATGGGGACTTAGTGAAGGTAAAGATGGTGTCGGGTGGTAGTTCCGAATTAAGAAGTAAGATCACAGCCTTTCTGAACACGTGTGGAGTGGATACCAATCTAATACACGAAAGGAGCAGTAAGCAATAGTCATATAAAACCATATGTTGCGATGATTTCCTGATGATTAAAATATGCCTACTGCCACTGCAGGGACACTTTTCATTCCAAATTATTACAGCACAAAATGATCTTTTGAGTCAAATTCATCTTTTTTTTTTCCCCTTAAAATATGTATGATTGTGATGTATGAACGTTGGATACCTTGGTGACTTTGCTTTAACAAGTATAAATAAATAATTAAATCCTGTAGAGGTCCTACTACCAGTGACCCCGTACGTTACGTCGGTAACTCAGTACCTACTACCAGTGACCCTGTACATTATGTCGGTAACTCAGTACCTACTATCAGTGACCCTGTACGTTACGTCGGTAACTCAGTACCTACTACCAGTGACCCTGTACGTTACGTCGGTAACTCAGTACCCACTACCAGTGACCCTGTACGTTATGTCGGTAACTCAGTACCTACTACCAGTGACCCTGTACGTTACGTCGGTAACTCAGTACCTACTACCAGTGACCCTGTACGTTATGTCGGTAACTCAGTACCTACTACCAGTGACCCTGTACATTATGTCGGTAACTCAGTACCTACCAGTGACCCTGTACGTTACGTCGGTAACTCAGTACCTACTACCAGTGACCCCGTACGTTACGTCGGTAACTCAGTACCTACTACCAGTGACCCTGAACGTTACGTCGGTAACTCAGTACCTACTACCAGTGACCCTGTACGTTACGTCGGTAACTCAGTACCTACTACCAGTGACCCTGTACGTTACGTCGGTAACTCAGTACCTACTACCAGTGACCCTGTACGTTATGTCGGTAACTCAGTACCTACTATCAGTGACCCTGTACGTTACGTCGGTAACTCAGTACCTACTACCAGTGACCCTGTACGTTATGTCGGTAACTCAGTACCTACTACCAGTGACCCTGTACGTTACGTCGGTAACTCAGTACCTACCAGTGACCCTGTACGTTACGTTGGTAACTCAGTACCTACTACCAGTGACCCTGTACGTTACGTCTCTAACTCAGTACCTACTACCAGTGACCCTGTACGTTACGTCGGTAACTCAGTACCTACTACCAGTGACCCTGTACGTTACGTCGGTAACTCAGTACCTACTATCAGTGACCCTGTACGTTACGTCGGTAACTCAGTACCTACTATCAGTGACCCTGTACGTTACGTCGTTAACTCAGTACCTACTACCAGTGACCCTGTACGTTACGTCGGTAACTCAGTACCTACTATCAGTGACCCTGTACGTTACGTCGGTAAGTCAGTACCTACTACCAGTGACCCTGTACGTTACGTCTGTAACTCAGTACCTACTACCAGTGACCCTGTACATTACGTCTGTAACTCAGTACCTACTACCAGTGACCCTGTACGTTACGTCTGTAACTCAGTACCTACTACCAGTGACCCTGTACGTTACGTCGGTAAGTCAGTACCTACTACCAGTGACCCTGTACGTTACGTCGGTAACTCAGTACCTACTACCAGTGACCCTGTACGTTACGTCGGTAACTCAGTACCTACTACCAGTGACCTTGTACGTTACGTCGGTAAGTCAGTACCTACTACCAGTGACCCTGTAGTTATGTCGGTAACTCAGTACCTACTATCAGTGACCCTGTACGTTACGTCGGTAACTCAGTACCTACTACCAGTGACCCTGTACGTTACGTCTGAAACTCAGTACCTACTACCAGTGACCCTGTACGTTATGTCAGTAACTCAGTACCTACTACCAGTGACCCTGTACGTTACGTCGGTAACTCAGTACCTACTACCAGTGACCTTGTACGTTACGTCGGTAAGTCAGTACCTACTACCAGTGACCCTGTAGTTATGTCGGTAACTCAGTACCTACTACCAGTGACCCTGTACGTTACGTCGGTAACTCAGTACCTACTACCAGTGACCCTGTACGTTACGTCTGTAACTCAGTACCTACTACCAGTGACCCTGTACGTTATGTCGGTAACTCAGTACCTACTACCAGTGACCCTGTACGTTAGGTCGGTAACTCAGTACCTACTACCAGTGACCTTGTACGTTACGTCGGTAACTCAGTACCTACTATCAGTGACCCTGTACGTTATGTCGGTAACTCAGTACCTACTATCAGTGACCCTGTACGTTACGTCGGTAACTCAGTACCTACTATCAGTGACCCTGTACGTTATGTCGGTAACTCAGTACCTACTACCAGTGACCCTGTAGTTATGTCGGTAACTCAGTACCTACTATCAGTGACCCTGTACGTTACGTCGTTAACTCAGTACCTACTACCAGTGACCCTGTACGTTACGTCTGTAACTCAGTACCTACTACCAGTAACCCTGTACGTTACGTCGGTAACTCAGTACCTACTACCAGTGACCCTGTACGTTAAGTCGGTAACTCAGTACCTACTACCAGTGACCCTGAACGTTACGTCTGTAACTCAGTACCTACTATCAGTGACCCTGTACGTTACGTCGGTAACTCAGTACCTACTACCAGTGACCCTGTACGTTACGTCTGTAACTCAGTACCTACTACCAGTGACCCTGTACGTTACGTCAGTAACTCAGTACCTACTACCAGTGACCCTCTATGTTACGTCGGTAACTCAGTACCTACTACCAGTGACCCTGTACGTTACGTCAGTAACTCAGTACCTAGTACCAGTGATCCTGTACGTTACGTCTGTAACTCAGTACCTACTACCAGTGACCCTGTACGTTACGTCTGTAACTCAGTACCTACTACCAGTGACCCTGTACGTTACGTCGGTAACTCAGTACCTACTACCAGTGACCCTGTACGTTACGTCAGTAACTCAGTACTTACTACCAGTGACCCTGTACGTTACGTCGGTAACTCAGTACCTACTACCAGTGACCCTGTACGTTACGTCGGTAACTCAGTACCTACTACCAGTGACCCTGTACGTTACGTCAGTAACTCAGTACCTACTACCAGTGACCCTGTACGTTACGTCAGTAACTCAGTACCTACTACCAGTGACCCTGTACATTACGTCTGTAACTCAGTACCTACTACCAGTGACCCTGTACGTTACGTCTGTAACTCAGTACCTACTACCAGTGACCCTGTACGTTACGTCTGTAACTCAGTACCTACTACCAGTGACCCTGTACGTTACGTCGGTAACTCAGTACCTACTACCAGTGACCCTGTACGTTACGTCGGTAACTCAGTACTTACTACCAGTGACCCTGTACGTTACGTCGGTAACTCAGTACCTACTACCAGTGACCCTGTACATTACGTCTGTAACTCAGTACCTACTACCAGTGACCCTGTACGTTACGTCGGTAACTCAGTACCTACTACTAGTGACCCTGTACGTTATGTCAGTAACTCAATACCTACTACCAGTGACCCTGTACGTTACGTCTGTAACTCAGTACCTACTACCAGTGACCCTGTACATTACGTCTGTAACTCAGTACCTACTACCAGTGACCCTGTACGTTATGTTGGTAACTCAGTACCTACTACCAGTGACCCTGTACGTTACGTCTGTAACTCAGTACCTACTACCAGTGACCCTGTACGTTATGTTGGTAACTCAGTACCTACTACCAGTGACCCTGTACGTTACGTCTGTAACTCAGTACCTACTACCAGTGACCCTGTACATTACGTCTGTAACTCAGTACCTACTACCAGTGACCCTGTACATTACGTCTGTAACTCAGTACTTACTATCAGTGACCCTGTACGTTATGTCTGTAACTCAGTACCTACTACCAGTGACCCTGTACGTTACGTCTGTAACTCAGTACCTACTACCAGTGACCCTGTACGTTACATCTGTAACTCAGTACTTACTACCAGTGACCCTGTACGTTACGTCGGTAACTCAGTACTTACTACCAGTGACCCTGTACGTTATGTCGGTAACTCAGTACCTACTACCAGTGACCCTGTACGTTATGTCAGTAACTCAGTACTTACTACCAGTGACCCTGTACGTTATGTCGGTAACTCAGTACCTACTACCGGTGACCCTGTAAATTTTTTGGTAATATATATATTTACCATGAATAACATCACTTGGTACCTTTCTGTTTAGAAAATCGCACGTTGAGTGGAGGGGATCCTTATTCACATTTTATTCAGTATTATTCACAGCTTACGTCAGTCTCCTAATTGTGTCTCACTCAGCAAGTAACAATTGCCCCCCTCCTGCCCCGGACTTGCCCCCATCCCCTTCTGGCGGTAAGAGATAAGGAGAACAATCATTGTTAGTGGAAAGAAAACCTCATTTCACAGCTGGGATGTGATTCCATTCCTCCACTATGTTCTTACTTTGGCAGCTAAAACCTTCCCCCCCTCTCCCCTCCACACCTAATGTAACCCTCTCCTCCCCCCTCTCCTCCCCCCCCCCCTGGCTTCCACCACGTTCCCCCCCCAAGGGCTCAAACTTTCCACCAATTCTATGGAACAAGTTGCCTTTTTTGGAGATTATCAAGTGCGTCAGAGGGAGAAGTAGCTTAGAGCCCTGTACACTCTAGGGAGAGGGGAGAGAAATTAGATTTAGGGCCAGATCTACAAATCAAAAGTGGAGTAATTTGGGGGTCAAACCAACTGCAACGAATATAATTTCTCAATTATTTAAATGATGCTTTTAAACCCTTGAATGCTTAAGATGTCTCCAACGCATTGCAAAGCACTCAAAGTGTTAAAAAGAAAAAGCCCCATTGAACTCTTGGTAATTTGGGAGTCTTTATTCGGCCCCTGTGAGGCAGTTGGTTTGCTCTAAAATCTCTCGCCTTTTCTTCTGTGAATTAGATCCATAATATAGCTCCGTGTAACCCCATGCGTGCCGAGTCACCAACCCTCAGACAAACAGGTGAGGGCTGGCCTGGGGGGAAAGGGGGCAATTGCCTCCCAGGCTGGTCATGAATATGGGCCAGTGGGCCACTGCCTCCCTCAGTTTCCCATTTGCTGCTGTATATAGAGTAAATAGAATTTAAGGAGCTACACAAGTATTGTAGATCCATTTCAGTTGTAAGCTCTGTGGTATCACTAGTGTAGATCTATTTCAGTTATAAGCTCTGTGGTATCGCTAGTGTAGATCTATTTCAGTTGTAAGCTCTGTGGTATCACTAGTGTAGATCTATTTCAGTTATAAGCTCTGTGGTATCGCTAGTGTAGATTTATTTCAGTTATAAGCTCTTTGGTATCACTAATGTAGATCTATTTCAGTTATAAGCTCTGTGGTATCACTAGTGTAGATCTATTTCAGTTATAAGCTCTGTGGTATCACTAGTATAGATCCATTTCAGTTATAAGCTCTGTGGTATCACTAGTATAGATCTATTTCAGTTATAAGCTCTGTGGTATCACTAGTGTAGATCCATTTCAGTTGTAACCTCTGTGGTATCGCTAGTGTAGATCCATTTCAGTTATAAGCTCTGTGGTATCACTAGTGTAGATCTATTTCAGTTATAAGCTCTGTGGTATCACTAGTGTAGATCTATTTCAGTTATAAGCTCTGTGGTATCACTAGTGTAGATCCATTTCAGTTGTAACCTCTGTGGTATCGCTAGTGTAGATCTATTTCAGTTAAAAGCTCTGTGGTATCGCTAGTGTAGATCTATTTCAGTTATAAGCTCTGTGGTATCACTAGTGTAGATCTATTTCAGTTATAAGCTCTGCGGTATCACTAGTGTAGATCCATTTCAGTTATAAGCTCTGTGGTATCACTAGTGTAGATCTATTTCAGTAGTAAGCTCTGTGGTATCACTAGTGTAGATCTATATCAGTTATAAGCTCTGTGGTATCACTAGTGTAGATCTATATCAGTTATAAGCTCTGTGGTATCACTAGTGTAGATCTATATCAGTTATAAGCTCTGTGGTATCACTGGGTAGATCTATTTCAGTTATAAGCTCTGTGGTATCACTAGTGTAGATCTATTTCAGTTGTACGTTCTGTGGTATCACTAGTGTAGATCCATTTCAATTGTCATCTCTGTGATATCAGTTGTGTACTACCATTTCAGTTATAAGCTCTGAGGTATCACTTGACTTAATCCATAACATTAATGCCACCTATAACATTAACAAAAGGAGTTGGGCAGGGACATTGGGCTGGAGCGGTAATAGAAATAGACCACTTAATTGTACTTGCCCCCCTGTCCAAAAGTTGCCAGCCCTCCCCTGCAGACAATGGACGTGTGCACCTGCTGGGCCCCCCCTTCTGTTACCAGTTTGGATTATTTAACCCTAGGGTGCCAAAAGGGTATCTAGCACATTACTGAGTAATACGGCGGACAACCCTCTAACACACAATGGGTAAAAGTAAGATGATTGTATGTGAAAGGTCATGTTTTAACAATTTTAACAATCACATATATATATTTGTACAGCGAAGGCGCACATCATTGCCCGTTCGGCGCTCAGTGCGCGCTGGGGAACCTGTGGATGTCAATGGCACTTAGTCTCGCTGTAGTAGATAAGACAGGAGGGGCCGGGAGAAGCCCCCTGGACACTCCTGTCAAAATCACTGCCCCAAGGACATTCCCTGATGAGGAGAGGACAGAACTAGAAATGTTTAGATTTTTATATAGATATATATATAACATGTCAGTACTTAGATATCATTTCAGATAAGAGAAAAATAACTGCTTCTTTGTACTGAAAAACAACATGTAAATGTAAATATAATCATTCTGCTTTTCCTTCACAAAGTATTTTATATTCACTATGATTCCTCCTCCTACTGTCTCTGTATGTTGTCATGATTTCTAATTAGATTGTAAGCTCCTTGGGGCAGGGTCTCCTTTCCCAATATATGATTCCTTTGGCCGTGCAAATAATGCAATGATCAGACTTTAACCTGATGCTCTTAAAGGGACAGTAATGTCCCAGAAAAAAATATATAGCATTTTGTAGAGGTTAAAAAGTTGAATTGAATGCAAAAAAAAGTATCTCTCAAACCGCTATGGTTTGAGAGATAACTGCATTCAAAGTTTGATGTTTCAGAGTTTGACAGCAGGAGATCCGTGTCCATGCCTGGTTCGTAAGCGCACTTTGTAGACCATTCCTATGAAGTCATTCTTTTTGAAAAACGCGATTTCGGCTCTGCTGCAGAACCTCCGTGTGGGCCGACATGGATCTCCTGCTGACAGGTTTAGAGCTGACAGCAGGAAGCATCAAACTTTGAATGCAGATATTTCTCAAATCATAGCGGTTTGAGAGATACATTTTTTTGCATTCAATTCAACTTTTTAATCCCTACAAAATGCTAAATATTTTTTCTGGGACATTACTGTTCCTTTAACCCAGTTCTGTATTTTTGTAGCGTTCTATTACTACTTCTGTACAGCGCTGTGTACATGTATGACGATATATAAATAAAGATACATACATACAAACAGGTAAATACTATTGGCTGACACCGACATGGACTGATCATTGATTGGATCGATGCAGTGAGTGAGGCATCAATCTAATCGTTCATGTGGATGCTGCAAGGAATTCCCATAATCAAAACCAGTGATGAAACATTTCTGCCTTCTGCTTGGAACTAAGGAATATTTTAGCAAGCTGTATTTGGGATACATGACTTATAGCTAAATTGCTTGTGTGAACAGACTGACCCAACAGCAATGAGGACCCTATTAGTGAGTTCAATGCAGAGAACTCAATGCTGCATGGAAAACACCCTGTGAATTAGCCCTCGGAGCTGTGACTAATCTAGTGTTTGTTGATATGTTTTTATTTGGACTAATAATGTATATTTCAGTACAAGCATTAGAGAGATTGATTTGCTTTCTCAGGTCAATCAGTAATAAGTGACAATCAGGTTTCCTCTGCCGATACAGCGACATAATTGGCACTTCTTAAATATGTACCAGCTTGCGCCTTGCTTATCTGTAAGAACATCTTGTAACTTTCCTGCAATGTAACAATCTCTGAATCCTGTCAGTGAAAGAGAAAAGGAGGAAACACATTTGCCACTTCTTATAAAAAAGTACAACTTGATCTGGTTTGGAAAAAAACACATTGTAACATAACCATTATGCCACATTTTGTGTACTCAGTCACTGACACAGCAGGAAGAGAGGTGACCATGTTAAAGGGATAGTAATACTTCGTTTTAACTTTATTTTATTTTGTAGGCATTAAAAAAACATGAAGAACGATATAAGTCTTATCTCTCAGACCTTTATGGTTTATAAGATATTCACAAACAAAGTTTCCCCTCCCCCCCTTTTACCTAGTGTAAGCCATCTCTTCTCAGATGTGGAATGCAGTCCATAGACCAGACAGATAACAGAAGGGGACAATCTTCTTCCTATGAGAACAATGAAAGCCCTGCCCCTTTTACCTAGTGTAAGCCATCTCTTCTCAGATGTGGACTCCAGTCCATAGACCAGACAGATAACAGAAGGGGACAATCTTCTTCCTATGAGAACAATGAAAGCCCTGCCCCTTTTACCTAGTGTAAGCCATCTCTTCTCAGATGTGGAATGCAGCCCATAGACCAGACAGATAACAGAAGGGGACAATCTTCTTCCTATGAGAACAATGAAAGCCCTGCCCCTCTTGACAAGCTTTTCAGGTTTTTCCCTTATCTTAATTGAACATTGTCCCTCTCTGCAATCTACCTGGGCACCTCCCTTCTGATCTGGCTGAGCAGTGTTACATCAGTAAAAGGGGCGGGAAGGTGATACTTTATCATTGAATTACTCTTGTACTACAACTCTGACAGAATTGAAATAACACTCTCTAAAGTCCAAATACTATGATGATTAATTAGAGCTGATTTATTATTAAACATTACTATCCCTTTAAACAGCTTCCACCAGCCTGCTGAAAAGCAACACAGATAAGGGCAAAAATCCTAAATTCTATTAAGATGGGAACCGATACATTTATATTAATGAATGTTACAACATGACCTTCACAGAAGAGTAGTTTGTCTGGAAGCAGAACTTTCCGAGGGAGCTGGGGATGTTTTGTACGGCCTGGTGGATCGGTGAGGGAGTCGATCAAGGGTCAGAAAACTGAACCCCCTCAGAATGATCCCCAAAAAGAGATTTAAAGGTACAGTACCTCTTAGGGCAAAACTGAGACATCCCATCTCTTGGAACACAAGGGCAAGTACAATAGCATGTTAATGGGGGGATAGAAATAAAGTCAGTGTTTAAATATTTGTCGTTACATTTCTTATGTACATTGAATATTATGCAACTGTTTAAAAAGCTTCTTGTCTCAATTAAGGAATAGGCCATCAAGAACAAATATTTTTTTAATATGGAGAAATTACATAATATAAAATTGGTATAATAAAGGCCTACACCTGTCTAAAAATGGCGGATGCACAGCCACACACCAAAAAATGCCAAGCGCCCCTGGGATCGGAACCCAAAGTCCAACAAATGTCCCAGAGATAGAGAAGGGCAGCAGCCCATCATTCTGTCATTCACACGGATGTTAATGGATGTATGAAGAGATGGTCAGATGAAATGGGTACACTTTTCAATCTTAAAGGGGAACTACCACCCCGCAAAAACTTTATCTTAATTAAGTCTTCATCTGGTGACTAGCTGCTTAGTAGCGCTAGTCGCCAGAAATATTACCTGGTTTAAAAGATTTTCGACTTATTCGGAGGCTGACAGTAGCAGGAAGCACGGACATCTTGCCTTAGTGACGTCTGTGAGCCTGCACTGTCAGTCCCTTTTGGAGCCGGCCGGACGTCACTATGGCAAGATGTCCATGTTTCCTGCTACTGTCCACCTCGGAACAAGTGTAAAATCAGTTAAAGGGATAGTAATACTTCGTTTTATCTTTATTTTATTTTATAGGCATTAAAAAAACATGAAGAACGATATAAGTCTTATCTCTCAAACCTTTATGGTTTAAGAGATATTCACAAATAAAGTATCCCCCTCCCACCCCTTTTACTGATGTAACACTGTTCAGCCAGATCAGAAGGGAGGTGCCCAGGTAGACTGCAGAGAGGGGCAATCTTCAATTAAGATAAGGGAAAAACCTGAAAACCGTGTCAAGGGGGCAGGGCTTTCATTGTTCTCATAGGAAGAAGATTGTCCCCTGCTGTTATCTGTCTGGTCTATGGACTGGATTCCACATCTGAGAAGAGATGGCTTACACTAGGTAAAAGGGGGACAGGGATTTCATTGTTCTCATAGGAAGAAGATTGTCCCCTGCTGTTATCTGTCTGGTCTATGGACTGGATTCCACATCTGAGAAGAGATGGCTTACACTAGGTAAAAGGGGCAGGGCTGTCATTGTTCTCATAGGAAGAAGATTGTCCCCTGCTGTTATCTGTCTGGTCTATGGACTGGATTCCACATCTGAGAAGAGATGGCTTACACTAGGTAAAAGGGGCAGGGTTTTCATTGTTCTCATAGGAAGAAGATTGTCCCCTTCTGTTATCTGTCTGGTCTATGGACTGGATTCCACATCTGAGAAGAGATGGCTTACACTAGGTAAAAGGGGCAGGGTTTTCATTGTTCTCATAGGAAGAAGATTGTCCCCTTCTGTTATCTGTCTGGTCTATGGACTGGATTCCACATCTGAGAAGAGATGGCTTACACTAGGTAAAAGGGGCAGGGTTTTCATTGTTCTCATAGGAAGAAGATTGTCCCCTTCTGTTATCTGTCTGGTCTATGGACTGGATTCCACATCTGAGAAGAGATGGCTTACACTAGGTAAAAGGGGGGGAGGGGAAACTTTGCTTGTGAATATCTCTCAAACCATAAAGGTCTGAGAGATAAGACTTTCATCGTTCTTCATGTTTTTTAATGCCTACAAAATAAAATAAAGATAAAACGAAGTATTACTATCCCTTTAAACCAGGTAATAATTCTGGCGACTAGCGCTACTAAGCAGCTAGTCGCCAGATGGGGACTGGGTTGAGATAAAGTTTTTGCGGGGTGGTAGTTCCCTTTTAGGGTCCAAACACTTTTCTGCTTTTTTGATCCCCTTTTTGCAGCCACATCCAGCGCGCTCCTTCTCCACGCTACTTCCAATCGATTCTACAGCACGGAGGGTGCAAAAGAAGGACAAATCAAAAAGCAGTGTTTTTATTGAAATCAGATCTCTCCCCCACAAAGTATTTCACTTACAGGATAAAATCTTTAACCCCTTAAGGACCCTTGACGTACCAGGACCGTCACAGTCCTTGAACTAATCAAGGACCGATGACGGTCATGGTACGTCACGTACTTTTTACTTATAGAGCTCTACCGGGAGCGCTGTAAGTAAAAATAGGGCATGAAATAGACCGCTCCAAGATCGGAGCGATCTCTATCAGGCCCCATAATGACGCGCCGATACATGCGACAGGTCACGTGTACCGGCGCGTCCAGTGCGCCTATGCGGTCATTATGGGACTGAAATGTCCCATGACCGCCGGTCCTTAAGGGGTTAAGATCGCATATAATCACCACACTTCTCCTCCCTGCGACATGTTTGGCTCTTGACACAAAGTAAAAACACCCTTGAGCACCACTCCACACGTCCCTACATCCACCTCCTTACACATATATCAGACGTGTCTCATCACCCTCTCACTTAACTACCCTCTGATACCCTCCCCCCGCCTTTCTTTCCTTTACTTTTTCTCTTTCATTTTCTTTCTGTCTTGCTGTTTGTTGTGATCAATTGTGTGGTCTAATCAACTCAGAATTTCCACCTTAAAATGGAAAACATATGTTGTAGGGCCTACAATTTCAGGCCACTGTGATATTGCACCTAAAAAATTCAACTTTGAAAATTAATAACTTTTGAATGAAACACCTTTCAGCAGTGGGAGTACCCTTGTTTTACTTAGGGGGATAAACCCTACAACATATTTTTTTTTTTACATTTTAAGTATTACTATCCCTTTAAGATGAATTTCCTTATGTTAAACCCCGAGTCTCAACACTGTCACCACCTATAGACCTAAGACTCTCGACCTCTGTTTCCTCCATTTTAATTATGGACAATTCCCCATATTGTTGGACTTTACCATTCAATTCCCTCTAGAAATGTCTTTCCCAACATATGATTCACTTATTTCTTATGTTCCACAACAATATGCAAACAATATGTGTATTTATATATTGTTCCACATTTTTGTGTGTATCTACTAATCTTCAATAAAGCTTTTAAAAAAGAAAAGTTTCTTGTGTTGCTATGGCAACAGGGAAAGGCTTTGCTCTCATGTTCTGCAGTGAGGATATCACCTGGTCATATCCCAGCAGCCCCCTCGTCTTATTCTGATACTCCACGCTTCCTCTGCCAGGCATGGCGTTGGTCATCGATGGGATGTTTAAATTAAGAAAGGGGCAGAAGGAGGAGACAGACAGATGAATTGAGACATCCCGAATAAATTCAGATAATGATGAAAATATCAACAAATAACTGTACATTTTTAAGGCTTTTAAAGACACTTAGGAGCAGGGCTCATAATTTCCACTTGCCACTAGCTGATGGCAAGTGAAAATTTAGCCCTGGTGAGTAGAAATTCAGCCCTGGTGGGTATGTTATGTCTTGCAGTGGCGAGTAACTTTTCAGGTCTGGCTAGTAGCAAAGGACTTAAAATTATAAGCCCTGCTTAGGAGTGTTATAGATAGGCTCCTCAATTATATATTCTTTAAAGGGATAGTAATACTTCGTTTTAACTTTATTTTATTTTGTAGGCATTAAAAAAACATGAAGAATGATATGTCTTATCTCTCAAACCTTTATGGTTTGAGAGATATTCACAAGTAAAGTTCCCCTCCCGCCCCTTTTACCTAGTGTAAACAATCTCTTCTCAGATGTGGAATGCAGTCCATAGACCAGACAGATAACAGCAGGGGACAATCTTCTTCCTATGAGAACAATGAAAGCCCTGCCCCACTTGACAAGTTTTTCAGGTTTTTCCCTTATCTTAATTGAAGATTGTCCCTCTCTGCAGTCTACCTGGGCACCTCCCTTCTGATCTGGCTGAGCAGTGTTACATCAGTAAAAGGGGCGGGATACTTTGCTTGTGAATATCTCTTAAACCATAAAGGTTTGAGAAAGAAGACTTATATCGTTCTTCATGTTTTTTTAATGCCTACAAAATAAAATAAAGATAAAATGAAGTATTACTATCCCTTTAAGAATTTATTTCCCCATATTGAAGACATTGTCATTTTAACTGAGAATTTTGAGGTCATGTGGGACTGTGACCACCCCCTCTGGTGACAGCCTTACACAACAGACCCTTGAAGTCTAAGGAAACCTGCATTCTTAGCCACAGACTACCTTGTTCGGTCCGAGCTGCTGCTTCCAGCGGGTCAGTTTTCTGATGACCCCCTTCCCCCCTAAAAATAGGTAACAGGAGGTATTTTGTCTTTTTACTAAAGTCCTCTTAGTTGTAGATGGAAAATTGTGGTCGTTGCCATTTAAGTATGAATGCACATTTCCTTGTAACATTTCTCACAACCCCCTGTTCCACCAGCCCACGGGGGGAGGCAGTATTATGAGGGTTGGTAGGTGAGGTAATCTGCTCACATATTTTCCTTTCAGTTCTGATTAATGAGGGGTCATTTCGGTATCAGGCGTTCCCAACCTGTGCCAACCACAGGCACCCCCAGACACACATTCTCCAGCTGAGGAATCCCAGCTCTGTGTATTAGTCACACCTGCCTGCAGCATTCCACACTGAGGTATTGCTACACAGCACCCAACACCCCCCCCCCCCCGGCTAAAACTGTAGTGCCCCCCCGCTGGGGATTCCCTTCTTATTACAACACAGGAGCTCAGTATGCAGCCCAGTGCAGGAGACCAGCATGTAATGGGGGGGGGGGGGTGTTCTATGGGAGGAATTTTATTGAAAAGATCATCTCCTTTATTTTAAACCTTTGGGTGTGAGACAGGTCTCCAACACAATGCAAGGGGCTCCAGGGGTTAATAAGATTTGAAAGCATAAGATGAGATTAACCCTTTGAGTGCCAGAGAGGGTACACCACGCATTGCTCTGCCCCCTTACTCTCCTCCTATGTCTGTCCCCTCTGCTGGGTGACCGATCCCTGTATCCACCTCAGTGTGATGCAGCCGCATCCTGTCACCCCGTCCCTCCAGCCTCCACGTCTGTGTGAATGGGTAGTTTGGGAGGGGAGCGGGGAGGATGCCAGAATGTGTGCTAATTAACTTATAGGAACCACAAACAATGGAAGGTAATATCCCTATTGTTCCGCAGACTAATGTGGAAAACAGGAGCGAGGATCTGTGTGTAGGGACGGACATAGGATATTACAGGGAAATCCGGAAATGTATGGAGACCGAGGCTGGGACCTCCAGGGACAGAAAGGGACCCCCACCCACCTCCTGCCTCTCTGTTCTCTACCTGGACCCCCCCCCCCTTCCCATCTTCGTCTCCCCGGTCCAGTATACATTAAGGACCCTATGTATGAGCAACAACTGCATCACCGGGGACAAATAACTTACTGACATTGAGCTTGTAACCCCTTGAATACCAGAGAGTTCTGCAATGCACTAAGAAGCAACTTACTGCGCACAGGGAGTGCAGGGAGTAGAGGCAGAGTGCAGGGAGGAGAGAAAGAGTGATGAGAGGAGAGGAAGAGTACAGGGAGGACAGAGTGCAGGGAGTAGAGGCATTGTACAGAGAGGAGAGACTGCAGGGAGTAGAGGAAGAGTACAAGGAGGAGAGAGTGCAGGGAGTAGAGGAATAGTACAAGGAGGAGAGAGTGCAGGGAGTAGAGGCATTGTACAGGGAGGAGAGAGTGCAGGGAGTAGAGGAAGGGTACAGAGAGGAGAGAGTGCAGGGAGTAGAGACAGTGTACAGGGAGGAGAGAGTGCAGGGAGTAGAGGAAGGGTACAGAGAGGAGATAGTGCAGGGAGTAGAGGAAGAGTACAGGGAGGAGAGGGTGCAGGGAGTAGAAGCAGATTACAGGGAGGACAGAGTGCAGGGAGTAGAGGCAGAGTACAGGGAGGACAGAGTGCAGGGAGTAGAGGCAGGGTAGAGAGAGTGCAGGGAGGAGAGAAATAGTGCAATGAGGACAGAAAGAGTGCAGGGAGGAGAGGAAGAGTGCAGAGAGGAGAGAGTGCAGGGAGTAGAGGAAGAATACAGGGAGGAGAGAGTGCAGGGAGTAGAGGCAAAGTACAGGGAGGAGAGGTAGAGTGCAGGGAGTAGAGACAGAGTACAGAGAGTGCAGGGAGTAGAGGCAAAGTACAGGGAGGAGAGGTAGAGTGCAGGGAGTAGAGACAGAGTACAGAGAGTGCAGGGAGTAGAGGAAGAGTACAAGGAGGAGAGAGTGCAGGGAGTAGAGGCATTGTACAGGGAGGAGAGAGTGCAGGGAGTAGAAGCAGTGTACAGGGAGGAGAGAGTGCAGGGAGTAGAAGCAGTGTACAGGGAGGAGAGAGTGCAGGGAGTAGAAGCAGTGTACAGGGAGGAGAGAGTGCAGGGAGTAGAGGCATTGTGCAGGGAGGAAAGGTAGAGTGCAGGGAGTAGAGGCATTGTACAGAAAGGAGAGAGTGCAGGGAGTAGAGGAAGAGTACACGGAGGAGAGAGTGCAGGGAGTAGAAGCAGTGTACAGGGAGGAGAGAATGCAGGGAGTAGAGGAAGAGTACAAGGAAGAGAGTGCAGAGAGTAGAGGCAGAGTACAGGGAGGACAGAGTGCAGGGAGTAGAGGCAGGGTGGAGAGAAAGAGTGCAGGGAGGAGAGAAGTAGTGCAGGGAGGAAAGGTAGAGTGCAGGGAGGAGATAAATAGTGCAAGGAGGAGAGGAAGAGTGCAGGGAGGAGAGGTAGAGTGCAGGGAGGAGAGGTAGAGTTAGGGTAGGGCTGGTTCAGTTAGTGGAGTTGGGCACAGTTAGGAGTGATGGGTACATTTAGGGCAGGGCTGGTACTGTTAGGAGGGGTGGGTACAGTTAGGGCAGGGCTGGTACAGTTAGTGGAGGTAGGTACAGTTAGGGCAGGGCTGGTACAGTTAGTGGAGGTAGGTACAGTTAGGGCAGGGCTGGTACAGTTAGTGGAGGTGGGTACATTTAATGGAGGTGGGTACAGTTAGTGGAGATGGGTACAGTTAGGGCAGGGCTGGTACAGTTAGTGGAGGTAGGTACAGTTAGGGCAGGGCTGGTACAGTTAGTGGAGGTGGGTGCAGTTAGTGGAAGTGGGCACAGTTAGGAGTGGTGGGTACAATTAGGGTAGGGCTGGTACAGTTAGTGGAGGTGGGTACAGTTAAGAGGGGTGGGTACAATTAAGAGGGGTGGGTACAGTTAAGAGGGGTGGGTACAATTAAGAAGGATGGGTACAGTTAAGGGGGGTGGGTACACTCAGGGCAGGGCTGGTACAGTTAAGAAGGATGGGTACAGTTAAGGGGGATGGGTACATTTAGGGCAGGGCTGGTACAGTTAGGAATGTACATTTTCCATCTCCCAGTCTGGTGTATAGTGCAGTGAGATCCTGTTATTTTCCTTCTCCATAGTAACAATCCAATACACAGACACAGCGCGGGGGGGCTGGAGAGAAGCAGCGCTGGGACTGGAGGGGGCGTATGTGTGTGTAAATATGTGTGTGTGTATTTGTATATGTATGTGTGTGTATTTGTATATGTATGTGTGTGTGTATTTGTATATGTATGTGTGTGTATGTGTGTGTGTGTGTATATGTGTGTGTGTATTTGTATATGAATGTGTGTGTATATGTGTGTGTGTGTGTGTGTATGTGTGTGTGAGATCAGACTGTGTGGTGTGTATAGAAGTGTATCACCCTGGTGTCTCTGTGTTTAGGAGATTAGACTGTGTGGTGTGTATATAAGTGTATCACCCTGGTGTCCCTGTGTTTAGGAGATCAGACTGTGTGGTGTGTATATAAGTATATCACCCTGGTGTCCCTGTGTTTAGGAGATCAGACTGTGTGGTGTGTATATAAGTGTATCACCCTGGTGTCTCTGTGTTTAGGAGATCAGACTGTGTGGTGTGTGTATAGAAGTGTATCACCCTGATGTCCCTGTGTTTAGGAGATCAGACAGTGTGGTGTGTATATAAGTGTATCACACTGGTGTCCCTGTGTTTAGGAGATCAGACTGTGTGGTGTGTATATAAGTGTATCACACTGGTGTCCCTGTGTTTAGGAGATCAGACTGTGTGGTGTGTATATAAGTGTATCACCCTGGTGTCCCTGTGTTTAGGGGATCAGACTGTGTGGTGTGTATAGAAGTGTATCACCCTGGTGTTCCTGTGTTTAGGAGATCAGACTGTGTGGTGTGTATATAAGTATATCACCCTGGTGCCCCTGTGTTTAGGAGATCAGACTGTGTGGTGTGTATATACGTGTATCACCCTGGTGTCCCTGTGTTTAGGAGATCAGACTGTGTGGTGTGTATATAAGTGTATCACTCTGGTGTCCATGTGTTTAGGAGATCAGACTGTGTGGTGTGTATAGAAGTGTATCACACCTGGTGCCCCTGTGTATAGGAGATCAGACTGTGTGGTGTGTATAGAAGTGTATCACCCTGGTGTCCCTGTGTTTAGGACATCACACTGTGTGGTGTGTATATAAGTGTATCACCCTGGTGTCCCTGTGTTTAGGAGATCAGACTGTGTGGTGTGTATATAAGTGTATCATCCTGGTGTCCCTGTGTTTAGGAGATCAGACTGTGTGGTGTGTATGTAAGTGTATCACCCTGGTGTCCCTGTGTTTAGGAGATCAGACTGTGTGGTGTGTATATAAGTG
>JBBDGT010000069.1:0-58264 GCA_037306005.1 Rhinophrynus dorsalis | reverse complement strand
TCCACACTGAGAGGTATATTACCATACAGTACCACACTGAGAGGTACATTACATACAGTACCACACTGAGAGGCACATTACATACAGTACCACACTGAGAGGTACATTACCATACAGTACCACACTGAGAGGCACATTACATACAGTACCACACTGAGAGGTACATTACCATACAGTGCCACACTGAGAGGTACATTACATACAGTACCACACTGAGAGGTGCATTACATACAGTACCACACTGAGAGGTACATTACCATACAGTACCACACTGAGAGGTATATTACATACAGTACCACACTGAGAGGTACATTACATACAGTACCACACTGAGAGGTACATTACATACAGTACCACACTGAGAGGTACATTACCATACAGTGCCACACTGAGAGGTACATTACCATACAGTACCACACTGAGAGGTACATTACATACAGTGCCACACTGAGAGGTACATTACATGCAGTACCACACTGAGAGGTACATTACCATACAGTACCACACTGAGAGGTACATTAAATACAGTTCCAAACTGAGAGGTACATTACCATACAGTACCACACTGAGAGGTACATTACCATACAGTACCACACTGAGAGGTACATTACCATACAGTACCACACTGAGAGGTACATTACATACAGTTCCAAACTGAGAGGTACATTACCATACAGTACCACCCTGAGAGGTACATTACCATACAGTACCACACTGAGAGGTACATTACCATACAGTGCCAAAATGAGAGGTACATTACATACAGTACCACACTGAGAGGTACATTACATACAGTACCACACTGAGAGGTACATTACATACAGTACCACACTGAGAGGTATATTACCATACAGTGCCACACTGAGAGGTACATTACATACAGTGCCACACTGAGAGGTACGTTACATACAGTACCACACTGAGAGGTACATTACATACAGTGCCACACTGAGAGGTACATTACCATACAGTACCACACTGAGAGGTTCATTACCATACAGTACCACACTGAGAGGTACATTACCATACAGTACCACACTGAGAGGTACATTACATACAGTGCCACACTGAGAGGTACATTACATACAGTACCACACTGAGAGGTACATTACATACAGTACCACACTGAGAGGTACATTACATACAGTACCACACTGAGAGGTACATTACCATACAGTACCACACTGAGAGGTACATTACCATACAGTACCACACTGAGAGGTATATTACCATACAGTGCCACACTGAGAGGTACATTACCATACAGTACCACACTGAGAGGTACATTACATACAGTACCACACTGAGAGGTACATTACATACAGTGCCACACTGAGAAGTACATTACATACAGTGCCACATTGAGAGGTACATTACCATACAGTACCACACTGAGAGGTACATTACATACAGTACCACACTGAGAGGTACATTACATACAGTACCACACTGAGAGGTACATTACATACAGTACCACACTGAGAGGTATATTACCATACAGTGCCACACTGAGGGGTACATTACCATACAGTACCACACTGAGAGGTACATTACATACAGTGCCACACTGAGAGGTACATTACATACAGTGCCACATTGAGAGGTACATTACCATACAGTACCACACTGAGAGGTACATTACCATACAGTACCACACTGAGAGGTACATTACATACAGTACCACACTGAGAGGTACATTACATACAGTACCAAACTGAGAGGTACATTACCATACAGTACCACACTGAGAGGTATATTACCATACAGTACCACACTGAGAAGTACATTACCATACAGTACCACACTGAGAGGTACATTACATACAGTGCCACACTGAGAGGTACATTACCATACAGTACCACACTGAGAGGTACATTACATACAGTACCACACTGAGAGGTACATTACATACAGTACCACACTGAGGGGTACATTACCATACAGTACCACACTGAGAGGTACATTACATACAGTGCCACACTGAGAGGTACATTACCATACAGTGCCACACTGAGAGGTACATTACCATACAGTACCACACTGAGAGGTACATTACCATACAGTACCACACTGAGAGGTACATTACATACAGTACCACACTGAGAGGTTCATTACATACAGTACCACACTGAGAGGTACATTACATACAGTACCACACTGAGAGGTACATTACCATACAGTACCACACTGAGAGGTACATTACATACAGTACCACACTGAGAGGTATATTACCATACAGTGCCACACTGAGAGGTACATTACATACAGTGCCACATTGAGAGGTATATTACCATACAGTGCCACACTGAGAGGTACATTACCATACAGTACCACACTGAGAGGTACATTACATACAGTACCACACTGAGAGGTATATTACCATACAGTGCCACACTGAGAGGTACATTACCATACAGTACCACACTGAGAGGTACATTACATACAGTACCACACTGAGAGGTACATTACCATACAGTACCACATTGAGAGGTACATTACCATACAGTACCACACTGAGAGGTACATTACATACAGTACCACACTGAGAGGTTCATTACATACAGTACCACACTGAGAGGTACATTACATACAGTACCACACTGAGAGGTACATTACCATACAGTACCACACTGAGAGGTACATTACATACAGTGCCACACTGAGAGGTACATTACATACAGTGCCACATTGAGAGGTACATTACATACAGTACAACACTGAGAGGTACATTACCATACAGTACCACACTGAGAGGTACATTACATACAGTGCCACATTGAGAGGTATATTACCATACAGTACCACACTGAGAGGTACATTACCATACAGTACCACACTGAGAGGTACATTACATACAGTACCACACTGAGAGGTACATTACATACAGTGCCACATTGAGAGGTATATTACCATACAGTACCACACTGAGAGGTATATTACGTACAGTACCACACTGAGAGGTACATTATCATACAGTACCACACTGAGAGGTACATTACCATACAGTACCACACTGAGGGGTACATTACCATACAGTGCCACACTGAGAGGTACATTACATACAGTACCACACTGAGAGGTACATTACATACAGTACCACACTGAGAAGTACATTACCATACAGTACCACATTGAGAGGTACATTACCATACAGTACCACACTAAGAGGTACATTACATACAGTACCACACTGAGAAGTACATTACCATACAGTGCCACACTGAGAGGTACATTACCATACAGTACCACACTGAGAGGTACATTACATACAGTACCACACTGAGAGGTACATTACCATACAGTACCACACTGAGAGGTGCATTACATACAGTACCACACTGAGCGGTACATTACCATACAGTACCACACTGAGAGGTACATTACATACAGTACCACACTGAGAGGTACATTACCATACAGTACCACACCGAGAGGTGCATTGCATACAGTACCACACTGAGCGGTATATTACATACAGTACCACACTGAGAGGTACATTACATACAGTACCACACTGAGAGGTACATTACCATACAGTACCACACTGAGAGGTACATTACATACAGTACCACACTGAGAGGTACATTACCATACAGTACCACACTGAGAGGTACATTACATCCAGTACCACACTGAGAGGTACATTACATACAGTACCACACTGAGAGGTACATTACCATACAGTACCACACTGAGAGGTACATTACATACAGTACCACACTGAGAGGTACATTACCATACAGTGCCACACTGAGAGGTACATTACCATACAGTACCACACTGAGAGGTACATTACATACAGTACCACACTGAGAGGTACATTACATACAGTACCACACTGAGAGGTACATTACCATACAGTACCACACTGAGAGGTACGTTACATACAGTACCACACTGAGAGGTACGTTACATACAGTACCACACTGAGAGGTACATTACCATACAGTACCACACTGAGAGGTACATTACATACAGTACCACACTGAGAGGTACATTACCATACAGTACCACACTGAGAGGTACATTACATACAGTACCACACTGAGAGGTATATTACATACAGTACCACACTGAGAGGTATATTACATACAGTACCAAACTGAGAGGTACATTACATACAGTACCACACTGAGAGGTACATTACCATACAGTGCCACACTGAGAGGTACATTACATACAGTACCACACTGAGAGGTACATTACCATACAGTACCACACTGAGAGGTTCATTACCATACAGTACCACACTGAGAGGTACATTACATACAGTACCACACTGAGAGGTACATTACCATACAGTGCCACACTGAGAGGTACATTACATACAGTACCACACTGAGAGGTACATTACATACAGTACCACACTGAGAGGTACATTACCATACAGTACCACACTGAGAAGTACATTACCATACAGTACCGCACTGAGAGGTATATTACCATACAGTACCACACTGAGAGATATATTACCATACAGTATCACGCTGAGAGGTACATTACATACAGTACCACACTGAGAGGTACATTACATACAGTACCACACTGAGAGGTACATTACATACAGTACCACACTGAGAGGTACATTACCATACAGTGCCACCCTGAGAGGTACATTACCATACAGTGCCACACTGAGAGGTACATTACCATACAGTGCCACACTGAGAGGTACATTACCATACAGTACCACACTGAGAGGTACATTACATACAGTACCACACTGAGAGGTACATTACATACAGTACCACACTGAGAGGTACATTACATACAGTACCACACTGAGAGGTACATTACATACAGTGCCACACTGAGAGGTACATTACCATACAGTACCACACTGAGAGGTATATTACCATACAGTACCACACTGAGAGGTATATTACCATACAGTACCACACTGAGAGGTACATTACATACAGTGCCACACTGAGAGGTACATTACCATACAGTACCACACTGAGAGGTACATTACCATACAGTACCACACTGAGAGGTACATTACCATACAGTACCACACTGAGAGGTACATTACCATACAGTACCACACTGAGAGGTACATTACATACAGTACCACACTGAGAGGTACATTACATACAGTACCACACTGAGAGGTACATTACATACAGTACCACACTGAGAGGTTCATTACATACAGTACCACACTGAGAGGTACATTACCATACAGTACCACACTGAGAGGTACATTACCATACAGTACCACACTGAGAGGTACATTACATACAGTACCACACTGAGAGGTACATTACATACAGTACCACACTGAGAGGTTCATTACATACAGTACCACACTGAGAGGTACATTACCATACAGTACCACACTGAGAGGTATATTACCATACAGTACCACACTGAGAGGTACATTACATACAGTACCACACTGAGAGGTACATTACATACAGTACCACACTGAGAGGTACATTACATACAGTACCACACTGAGAGGTTCATTACATACAGTACCACACTGAGAGGTACATTACATACAGTACCACACTGAGAGGTACATTACCATACAGTACCACACTGAGAGGTACATTACATACAGTACCACACCGAGAGGTACATTACCATACAGTACCACACTGAGAGGTACATTACATACAGTACCACACTGAGAGGTACATTACATACAGTGCCACACTGAGAGGTACATTACCATACAGTGCCACACTGAGAGGTACATTACCATACAGTACCACACTGAGAGGTACATTACATACAGTACCACACTGAGAGGTACATTACATACAGTACCACACTGAGAGGTACATTACATACAGTACCACACTGAGAGGTGCATTACATACAGTGCCACACTGAGAGGTACATTACCATACAGTACCACACTGAGAGGTATATTACCATACAGTACCACACTGAGAGGTACATTACATACAGTACCACACTGAGAGGTACATTACATACAGTACCACACTGAGAGGTGCATTACATACAGTGCCACACTGAGAGGTACATTACCATACAGTGCCACACTGAGAGGTATATTACATACAGTGCCACACTGAGAGGTACATTACCATACAGTGCCACACTGAGAGGTATATTACATACAGTGCCACACTGAGAGGTACATTACCATACAGTACCACACTGAGAGGTATATTACATACAGTGCCACACTGAGAGGTATATTACATACAGTGCCACACTGAGAGGTACATTACATACAGTACCACACTGAGAGGTATATTACATACAGTGCCACACTGAGAGGTATATTACATACAGTGCCACACTGAGAGGTATATTACATACAGTGCCACACTGAGAGGTACATTACATACAGTACCACACTGAGAGGTGCATTACATACAGTGCCACACTGAGAGGTACATTACCATACAGTGCCACATTGAGAGGTATATTACATACAGTGCCACACTGAGAGGTACATTACCATACAGTGCCACACTGAGAGGTATATTACATACAGTGCCACACTGAGAGGTACATTACCATACAGTACCACACTGAGAGGTATATTACATACAGTGCCACACTGAGAGGTACATTACATACAGTACCACACTGAGAGGTATATTACATACAGTGCCACACTGAGAGGTACATTACCATACAGTGCCACATTGAGAGGTACATTACCATACAGTACCACACTGAGAGGTACATTACATACAGTGCCACACTGAGAGGTACATTACCATACAGTACCACACTGAGAGGTACATTACATACAGTACCACACTGAGAGGTACATTACATACAGTACCACACTGAGAGGTGCATTACATACAGTGCCACACTGAGAGGTACATTACCATACAGTACCACACTGAGAGGTATATTACCATACAGTACCACACTGAGAGGTACATTACATACAGTACCACACTGAGAGGTACATTACATACAGTACCACACTGAGAGGTACATTACATACAGTGCCACACTGAGAGGTACATTACATACAGTACCACACTGAGAGGTACATTACCATACAGTACCACACTGAGAGGTACATTACATACAGTACCACACTGAGAGGTTCATTACCATACAGTACCACACTGAGAGGTACATTACATACAGTACCACACTGAGAGGTATATTACATACAGTACCACACTGAGAGGTATATTACATACAGTACCAAACTGAGAGGTACATTACATACAGTACCACACTGAGAGGTACATTACCATACAGTGCCACACTGAGAGGTACATTACATACAGTACCACACTGAGAGGTACATTACCATACAGTACCACACTGAGAGGTACATTACCATACAGTACCACACTGAGAGGTTCATTACCATACAGTACCACACTGAGAGGTACATTACATACAGTACCACACTGAGAGGTACATTACATACAGTACCACACTGAGAGGTACATTACATACAGTACCACACTGAGAGGTTCATTACCATACAGTACCACACTGAGAGGTACATTACATACAGTACCACACTGAGAGGTACATTACATACAGTACCACACTGAGAGGTGCATTACATACAGTGCCACACTGAGAGGTTCATTACCATACAGTACCACACTGAGAGGTACATTACATACAGTGCCAAACTGAGAGGTACATTACATACAGTACCACACTGAGAGGTACATTACATACAGTACCACACTGAGAGGTACATTACCATACAGTACCACACTGAGAGGTTCATTACATACAGTACCACACTGAGAGGTACATTACATACAGTGCCACACTGAGAGGTACATTACCATACAGTACCACACTGAGAGGTACATTACATACAGTGCCAAACTGAGAGGTACATTACATACAGTACCACACTGAGAGGTACATTACCATACAGTACCACACTGAGAGGTACATTACATACAGTACCACACTGAGAGGTATATTACATACAGTACCAAACTGAGAGGTACATTACATACAGTACCACACTGAGAGGTACATTACCATACAGTGCCACACTGAGAGGTACATTACATACAGTACCACACTGAGAGGTACATTACCATACAGTACCACACTGAGAGGTACATTACCATACAGTACCACACTGAGAGGTTCATTACCATACAGTACCACACTGAGAGGTACATTACATACAGTACCACACTGAGAGGTACATTACATACAGTACCACACTGAGAGGTACATTACATACAGTACCACACTGAGAGGTTCATTACCATACAGTACCACACTGAGAGGTACATTACATACAGTACCACACTGAGAGGTACATTACATACAGTACCACACTGAGAGGTGCATTACATACAGTGCCACACTGAGAGGTTCATTACCATACAGTACCACACTGAGAGGTACATTACATACAGTGCCAAACTGAGAGGTACATTACATACAGTACCACACTGAGAGGTACATTACATACAGTACCACACTGAGAGGTACATTACCATACAGTACCACACTGAGAGGTTCATTACATACAGTACCACACTGAGAGGTACATTACATACAGTGCCACACTGAGAGGTACATTACCATACAGTACCACACTGAGAGGTACATTACATACAGTGCCAAACTGAGAGGTACATTACATACAGTACCACACTGAGAGGTACATTACATACAGTACCACACTGAGAGGTATATTACATACAGTACCACACTGAGAGGTACATTACCATACAGTACCACACTGAGAGGTACATTACCATACAGTACCACACTGAGAGGTACATTACCATACAGTACCACACTGAGAGGTACATTACATACAGTACCACACTGAGAGGTACATTACATACAGTACCACACTGAGAGGTACATTACCATACAGTGCCACACTGAGAGGTACGTTACATACAGTACCACACTGAGAGGTTCATTACATACAGTACCACACTGAGAGGTACATTACATACAGTACCACACTGAGAGGTACATTACATACAGTACCACACTGAGGGGTACATTACCATACAGTACCACACTGAGAGGTACATTACCATACAGTACCACACTGAGAGGTACATTACCATACAGTACCACACTGAGAGGTACATTACCATACAGTACCACACTGAGAGGTATATTACCATACAGTACCACACTGAGAGGTACATTACATACAGTACCACACTGAGAGGTACATTACATACAGTACCACACTGAGAGGTACATTACCATACAGTACCACACTGAGAGGTACATTACATACAGTACCACACTGAGAGGTACATTACCATACAGTACCACACTGAGAGGTACATTACCATACAGTACCACACTGAGAGGTACATTACCATACAGTACCACACTGAGAGGTTCATTACATACAGTACCACACTGAGAGGTACATTACATACAGTACCACACTGAGAGGTATATTACATACAGTGCCACACTGAGAGGTATATTACATACAGTACCACACTGAGAGGTACATTACATACAGTGCCACACTGAGAGGTATATTACATACAGTACCACACTGAGAGGTACATTACATACAGTACCACACTGAGAGGTACATTACCATACAGTACCACACTGAGAGGTACATTACCATACAGTACCACACTGAGAGGTATATTACATACAGTACCACACTGAGAGGTACATTACCATACAGTACCACACTGAGAGGTACATTACCATACAGTACCACACTGAGAGGTATATTACATACAGTACCACACTGAGAGGTACATTACATACAGTGCCACACTGAGAGGTACATTACATACAGTGCCACACTGAGAGGTACATTACCATACAGTACCACACTGAGAGGTACATTACCATACAGTACCACACTGAGAGGTACATTACCATACAGTACCACACTGAGACGTACATTACCATACAGTACCACACTGAGAGGTATATTACATACAGTACCACACTGAGAGGTACATTACCATACAGTACCACACTGAGAGGTACATTACATACAGTACCACACTGAGAGGTACATTACCATACAGTACCACACTGAGAGGTACATTACATACAGTGCCACACTGAGAGGTACATTACATACAGTACCACACTGAGAGGTATATTACCATACAGTACCACACTGAGAGGTACATTACATACAGTACCACACTGAGAGGTACATTACCATACAGTACCACACTGAGAGGTACATTACATACAGTACCACACTGAGAGGTATATTACCATACAGTACCACACTGAGAGGTACATTACCATACAGTACCACACTGAGAGGTATATTACCATACAGTACCACACTGAGAGGTACATTACATACAGTACCACACTGAGAGGTACATTACATACAGTACCACACTGAGAGGTACATTACCATACAGTACCACACTGAGAGGTATATTACATACAGTACCACACTGAGAGGTACATTACATACAGTGCCACACTGAGAGGTACATTACCATACAGTACCACACTGAGAGGTACATTACATACAGTGCCAAACTGAGAGGTACATTACCATACAGTACCACACTGAGAGGTACATTACATACAGTACCACACTGAGAGGTACATTACCATACAGTACCACACTGAGAGGTACATTACCATACAGTACCACACTGAGAGGTACATTACATACAGTGCCAAACTGAGAGGTACATTACCATACAGTACCACACTGAGAGGTACATTACATACAGTACCACACTGAGAGGTACATTACCATACAGTACCACACTGAGAGGTATATTACATACAGTACCACACTGAGAGGTACATTACCATACAGTACCACACTGAGAGGTACATTACCATACAGTACCACACTGAGAGGTACATTACATACAGTGCCAAACTGAGAGGTACATTACCATACAGTACCACACTGAGAGGTACATTACATACAGTACCACACTGAGGGGTACATTACATACAGTGCCACACTGAGAGGTACATTACATACAGTACCACACTGAGAGGTACATTACCATACAGTACCACACTGAGAGGTACATTACATACAGTACCACACTGAGAGGTTCATTACATACAGTACCACACTGAGAGGTACATTACATACAGTACCACACTGAGAGGTACATTACCATACAGTGCCACACTGAGAGGTACATTACCATACAGTACCACACTGAGAGGTACATTACCATACAGTACCACACTGAGAGGTACATTACCATACAGTACCACACTGAGAGGTACATTACCATACAGTACCACACTGAGAGGTACATTACATACAGTACCACACTGAGAGGTACATTACATACAGTACCACACTGAGAGGTTCATTACATACAGTACCACACGAGAGGTACATTACCATACAGTGCCACACTGAGAGGTACATTACCATACAGTACCACACTGAGAGGTACATTACCATACAGTACCACACTGAGAGGTACATTACCATACAGTACCACACTGAGAGGTACATTACATACAGTACCACACTGAGAGGTTCATTACATACAGTACCACACTGAGAGGTATATTACCATACAGTACCACACTGAGAGGTACATTACCATACAGTACCACACTGAGAGGTACATTACCATACAGTACCACACTGAGAGGTACATTACATACAGTACCACACTGAGAGGTACATTACATACAGTACCACACTGAGAGGTACATTACCATACAGTACCACACTGAGAGGTACATTACCATACAGTACCACACTGAGAGGTACATTACATACAGTGCCACACTGAGAGGTTCATTACCATACAGTACCACACTGAGAGGTACATTACCATACAGTGCCACACTGAGAGGTACATTACCATACAGTGCCACACTGAGAGGTACATTACCATACAGTACCACACTGAGAGGTACATTACCATACAGTACCACACTGAGAGGTACATTACCATACAGTACCACACTGAGAGGTTCATTACCATACAGTGCCACACTGAGAGGTATATTACCATACAGTACCACACTGAGAGGTACATTACATACAGTACCACACTGAGAGGTTCATTACCATACAGTGCCACACTGAGAGGTATATTACATACAGTACCACACTGAGAGGTATATTACCATACAGTACCACACTGAGAGGTACATTACATACAGTGCCACACTGAGAGGTACATTACATACAGTACCACACTGAGAGGTACATTACCATACAGTACCACACTGAGAGGTACATTACCATACAGTACCACACTGAGAGGTTCATTACCATACAGTGCCACACTGAGAGGTACATTACATACAGTACCACACTGAGAGGTACATTACCATACAGTATCACGCTGAGAGGTACATTACCATACAGTACCACACTGAGAGGTTCATTACCATACAGTGCCACACTGAGAGGTACATTACATACAGTACCACACTGAGAGGTACATTACCATACAGTATCACGCTGAGAGGTACATTACCATACAGTACCACACTGAGAGGTATATTACCATACAGTACCACACTGAGAGGTACATTACATACAGTGCCACACTGAGAGGTACATTACATACAGTACCACACTGAGAGGTACATTACCATACAGTACCACACTGAGAGGTACATTACCATACAGTACCACACTGAGAGGTTCATTACCATACAGTGCCACACTGAGAGGTACATTACATACAGTACCACACTGAGAGGTACATTACCATACAGTATCACGCTGAGAGGTACATTACCATACAGTACCACACTGAGAGGTACATTACATACAGTACCACACTGAGAGGTTCATTACCATACAGTACCACACTGAGAGGTATATTACCATACAGTACCACACTGAGAGGTATATTACCATACAGTACCACACTGAGAGGTATATTACATACAGTACCACACTGAGAGGTTCATTACCATACAGTACCACACTGAGAGGTACATTACATACAGTACCACACTGAGAGGTACATTACCATACAGTACCACACTGAGAGGTACATTACATACAGTACCACACTGAGAGGTTCATTACCATACAGTACCACACTGAGAGGTGCATTACATACAGTACCACACTGAGAGGTATATTACATACAGTACCACACTGAGAGGTACATTACATACAGTACCACACTGAGAGGTACATTACATACAGTGCCACACTGAGAGGTACATTACATACAGTGCCACACTGAGAGGTACATTACCATACAGTACCACACTGAGAGGTACATTACATACAGTACCACACTGAGAGGTACATTACATACAGTACCACACTGAGAGGTACATTACCATACAGTACCACACTGAGAGGTACATTACATACAGTACCACACTGAGAGGTACATTACCATACAGTGCCACACTGAGAGGTACATTACATACAGTACCACACTGAGAGGTACATTACATACAGTACCACACTGAGAGGTACATTACCATACAGTACCACACTGAGAAGTACATTACCATACAGTACCGCACTGAGAGGTATATTACCATACAGTACCACACTGAGAGATATATTACCATACAGTATCACGCTGAGAGGTACATTACATACAGTACCACACTGAGAGGTACATTACATACAGTACCACACTGAGAGGTACATTACATACAGTACCACACTGAGAGGTACATTACCATACAGTGCCACCCTGAGAGGTACATTACCATACAGTGCCACACTGAGAGGTACATTACCATACAGTACCACACTGAGAGGTACATTACCATACAGTACCACACTGAGAGGTACATTACCATACAGTACCACACTGAGAGGTTCATTACCATACAGTGCCACACTGAGAGGTATATTACCATACAGTACCACACTGAGAGGTACATTACATACAGTACCACACTGAGAGGTTCATTACCATACAGTGCCACACTGAGAGGTATATTACCATACAGTGCCACACTGAGAGGTACATTACATACAGTACCACACTGAGAGGTACATTACCATACAGTACCACACTGAGAGGTACATTACCATACAGTACCACACTGAGAGGTTCATTACCATACAGTGCCACACTGAGAGGTACATTACATACAGTACCACACTGAGAGGTACATTACCATACAGTATCACGCTGAGAGGTACATTACCATACAGTACCACACTGAGAGGTACATTACATACAGTACCACACTGAGAGGTTCATTACCATACAGTACCACACTGAGAGGTATATTACCATACAGTACCACACTGAGAGGTATATTACCATACAGTACCACACTGAGAGGTACATTACATACAGTACCACACTGAGAGGTTCATTACCATACAGTACCACACTGAGAGGTACATTATCATACAGTACCACACTGAGAGGTACATTACATACAGTACCACACTGAGAGGTACATTACATACAGTGCCACACTGAGAGGTACATTACATACAGTGCCACACTGAGAGGTACATTACCATACAGTACCACACTGAGAGGTACGTTACATACAGTACCACACTGAGAGGTATATTACCATACAGTACCACACTGAGAGGTACATTACATACAGTACCACACTGAGAGGTACATTACATACAGTACCACACTGAGAGGTACATTACCATACAGTACCACACTGAGAGGTACATTACATACAGTACCACACTGAGAGGTACATTACCATACAGTGCCACACTGAGAGGTACATTACATACAGTACCACACTGAGAGGTACATTACATACAGTACCACACTGAGAGGTACATTACCATACAGTGCCACACTGAGAGGTACATTACATACAGTACCACACTGAGAGGTACATTACCATACAGTACCGCACTGAGAGGTATATTACCATACAGTACCACACTGAGAGATATATTACCATACAGTATCACGCTGAGAGGTACATTACATACAGTACCACACTGAGAGGTACATTACATACAGTGCCACACTGAGAAGTACATTACCATACAGTACCACACTGAGAGGTACATTACCATACAGTACCACACTGAGAGGTGCATTACATACAGTGCCACACTGAGAGGTACATTACCATACAGTGCCACACTGAGAGGTACATTACCATACAGTACCACACTGAGAGGTACATTACATACAGTACCACACTGAGAGGTACATTACATACAGTACCACACTGAGAGGTACATTACATACAGTACCACACTGAGAGGTACATTACATACAGTGCCACACTGAGAGGTACATTACCATACAGTACCACACTGAGAGGTACATTACCATACAGTACCACACTGAGAGGTACATTACCATACAGTACCACACTGAGAGGTATATTACCATACAGTACCACACTGAGAGGTACATTACATACAGTGCCACACTGAGAGGTACATTACCATACAGTACCACACTGAGAGGTACATTACATACAGTGCCAAACTGAGAGGTACATTACCATACAGTACCACACTGAGAGGTACATTACCATACAGTACCACACTGAGAGGTACATTACCATACAGTGCCACACTGAGAGGTACATTACCATACAGTACCACACTGAGAGGTACATTACATACAGTACCACACTGAGAGGTACATTACATACAGTACCACACTGAGAGGTACATTACATACAGTACCACACTGAGAGGTATATTACATACAGTACCACACTGAGAGGTACATTACCATACAGTACCACACTGAGAGGTACATTACCATACAGTACCACACTGAGAGGTACATTACCATACAGTACCACACTGAGAGGTACATTACATACAGTGCCAAACTGAGAGGTACATTACCATACAGTACCACACTGAGAGGTACATTACATACAGTACCACACTGAGGGGTACATTACATACAGTGCCACACTGAGAGGTACATTACATACAGTACCACACTGAGAGGTACATTACCATACAGTACCACACTGAGAGGTACATTACATACAGTACCACACTGAGAGGTTCATTACATACAGTACCACACTGAGAGGTATATTACATACAGTACCACACTGAGAGGTACATTACCATACAGTGCCACACTGAGAGGTACATTACCATACAGTACCACACTGAGAGGTACATTACCATACAGTACCACACTGAGAGGTACATTACCATACAGTACCACACTGAGAGGTACATTACATACAGTACCACACTGAGAGGTACATTACCATACAGTACCACACTGAGAGGTTCATTACCATACAGTACCACACTGAGAGGTTCATTACCATACAGTACCACACTGAGAGGTTCATTACCATACAGTACCACACTGAGAGGTACATTACCATACAGTACCACACTGAGAGGTACATTACATACAGTACCACACTGAGAGGTTCATTACATACAGTACCACACCGAGAGGTACATTACCATACAGTACCACACTGAGAGGTACATTACCATACAGTACCACACTGAGAGGTTCATTACCATACAGTACCACACTGAGAGGTACATTACCATACAGTACCACACTGAGAGGTACATTACATACAGTACCACACTGAGAGGTTCATTACATACAGTACCACACCGAGAGGTACATTACCATACAGTGCCACACTGAGAGGTACATTACCATACAGTACCACACTGAGAGGTACATTACCATACAGTACCACACTGAGAGGTACATTACATACAGTACCACACTGAGAGGTTCATTACATACAGTACCACACTGAGAGGTATATTACCATACAGTACCACACTGAGAGGTACATTACCATACAGTACCACACTGAGAGGTACATTACCATACAGTACCACACTGAGAGGTACATTACATACAGTACCACACTGAGAGGTACATTACATACAGTACCACACTGAGAGGTACATTACCATACAGTACCACACTGAGAGGTACATTACCATACAGTACCACACTGAGAGGTACATTACATACAGTGCCACACTGAGAGGTTCATTACCATACAGTGCCACACTGAGAGGTACATTACCATACAGTGCCACACTGAGAGGTACATTACCATACAGTACCACACTGAGAGGTACATTACCATACAGTACCACACTGAGAGGTACATTACCATACAGTACCACACTGAGAGGTTCATTACCATACAGTGCCACACTGAGAGGTATATTACCATACAGTACCACACTGAGAGGTACATTACATACAGTACCACACTGAGAGGTTCATTACCATACAGTGCCACACTGAGAGGTATATTACCATACAGTGCCACACTGAGAGGTACATTACATACAGTACCACACTGAGAGGTACATTACCATACAGTACCACACTGAGAGGTACATTACCATACAGTACCACACTGAGAGGTTCATTACCATACAGTGCCACACTGAGAGGTACATTACATACAGTACCACACTGAGAGGTACATTACCATACAGTATCACGCTGAGAGGTACATTACCATACAGTACCACACTGAGAGGTACATTACATACAGTACCACACTGAGAGGTTCATTACCATACAGTACCACACTGAGAGGTATATTACCATACAGTACCACACTGAGAGGTATATTACCATACAGTACCACACTGAGAGGTACATTACATACAGTACCACACTGAGAGGTTCATTACCATACAGTACCACACTGAGAGGTACATTACATACAGTACCACACTGAGAGGTTCATTACCATACAGTACCACACTGAGAGGTACATTACATACAGTACCACACTGAGAGGTATATTACCATACAGTACCACACTGAGAGGTATATTACCATACAGTACCACACTGAGAGGTACATTACCATACAGTACCACACTGAGAGGTATATTACATACAGTACCACACTGAGAGGTACATTACATACAGTACCACACTGAGAGGTTCATTACCATACAGTACCACACTGAGAGGTACATTACATACAGTACCACACTGAGAGGTACATTACATACAGTGCCACACTGAGAGGTACATTACATACAGTACCACACTGAGAGGTATATTACCATACAGTACCACACTGACAGGTACATTACATACAGTACCACACTAAGAGGTACATTACCATACAGTGCCACACTGAGAGGTACATTACATACAGTACCACACTGAGAGGTACATTACATACAGTACCACACTGAGAGGTATATTACCATACAGTACCACACTGAGAGGTACATTACATACAGTACCACACTGAGAGGTACATTACATACAGTACCACACTGAGGGGTACATTACCATACAGTGCCACACTGAGAGGTACATTACCATACAGTACCACACTGAGCGGTACATTACATACAGTACCACACTGAGAGGTACATTACCATACAGTACCACACTGAGAGGTACATTACCATACAGTACCACACTGAGAGGTACATTACATACAGTGCCACACTGAGAGGTACATTACCATACAGTACCACACTGAGAGGTACATTACCATACAGTGCCACACTGAGAGGTACATTACCATACAGTACCACACTGAGAGGTACATTACCATACAGTGCCACACTGAGAGGTACATTACATACAGTACCACACTGAGGGGTACATTACCATACAGTGCCACACTGAGAGGTACATTACCATACAGTACCACACTGAGAGGTACATTACCATACAGTGCCACACTGAGAGGTACGTTACATACAGTACCACACTGAGAGGTACATTACCATACAGTACCACACTGAGAGGTATATTACCATACAGTACCACACTGAGAGGTACATTACCATACAGTACCACACTGAGAGGTTCATTACCATACAGTACCACACTGAGAGGTACATTACATACAGTACCACACTGAGAGGTACATTACCATACAGTACCACACTGAGAGGTACATTACCATACAGTACCACACTGAGAGGTACATTACATACAGTACCACACTGAGAGGTTCATTACATACAGTACCACACTGAGAGGTACATTACATACAGTACCACACTGAGAGGTACATTACATACAGTACCACACTGAGAGGTATATTACCATACATTACCACACTGAGAGGTATATTACATACAGTACCACACTGAGAGGTACATTACATACAGTACCACACTGAGAGGTACATTACATACAGTACCACACTGAGAGGTACATTACATACAGTACCACACTGAGAGGTACATTACATACAGTACCACACTGAGAGGTATATTACCATACAGTACCACACTGAGAGGTATATTACATACAGTACCACACTGAGAGGTTCATTACCATACAGTACCACACTGAGAGGTACATTACATACAGTACCACACTGAGAGGTACATTACATACAGTACCACACTGAGAGGTATATTACCATACAGTACCACACTGAGAGGTATATTACATACAGTGCCACACTGAGAGGTACATTACATACAGTACCACACTGAGAGGTACATTACCATAGAGTACCACACTGAGAGGTACATTACATACAGTGCCACACTGAGAGGTACATTACATACAGTACCACACTGAGAGGTACATTACATACAGTACCACACTGAGAGGTACGTTACATACAGTACCACACTGAGAGGTACATTACCATACAGTACCACACTGAGAGGTTCATTACATACAGTACCACACTGAGAGGTACGTTACATACAGTACCACACTGAGAGGTACATTACCATACAGTGCCACACTTAGAGGTGTATTACATACAGTACCACACTGAGAGGTACATTACATACAGTACCACACTGAGAGGTACATTACCATACAGTACCACACTGAGAGGTACATTACATACAGTACCACACTGAGAGGTACATTACATACAGTACCACACTGAGAGGTACATTACCATACAGTACCACACTGAGAGGTACATTATCATACAGTACCACACTGAGAGGTACATTACCATACAGTGCCACACTGAGAGGTACATTACCATACAGTACCACACTGAGAAGTACATTACCATACAGTACCACACTGAGAGGTACATTACATACAGTACCACACTGAGAGGTACATTACATACAGTACCACACTGAGAGGTACATTATCATACAGTACCACACTGAGAGGTACATTACCATACAGTACCACACTGAGGGGTACATTACCATACAGTACAGCTGATTTTCTGTCCTTTTAAGTAAAACTGAAGATATTTGATAGATCATCAGTTTTATAAGTTGTTTCCCTGTTTTTTCCATGAACTGTTTCCAGATAAACCCAATGGCCCTAAATCATGATGTAATATGTGAACTCCGTGCAGGATTGCTCCACAGAGCTGGAAAAACCCGTCAGTGGAAATGTGGCTATAGGCGTCTGCGTTTCACTTCCCCACTGAGTCTCCTCTAACAGGCAGATTCATTAGCCGTCGGCTTTAAAATGGAAAATGTAACCTGATTATGGGGCCTGGCAGGCATGTTCATACAGAGGAGACAGTAAAAAGGACTGAGCTAAATCTATCAGAATCGGGATCCGTGCCTGGCTCAGCTGTTTGCCGTAGGATTACCGTTTATAAAAAGTTTGCGTATAATACCCATTTACTGCACTATTTTAGTTCATGTGGTGGTTTCACCCGCAGCCTGCCCCCAAGCTAATTCTGGGGAACCTGCTGATTAAACGGCATTTATATGGGTTTGTGTAGAAATAAAGCTCCGTAATCCTCGTGAACAGTTGGTAATTTACTTAACATCATGCAGCTGTTGTCAGGTTTTATTCTGATTTCCTGAAGTGGCAAATTCCACAGAATCGCGGCATCTGTGTTGTTAACCCTTTGAGTTCCAGAGGGGTACGCAACGTATTGCTTTGCAATGCGTTGCGTACCCCTCTGGCACTCAAAGGGTTAAAAGCGAATCTGTCTGTTTACAGCAGTGGTTCTCAACTCCTGTCCTCAGGACCCACTAACAGGCCAGGATGTGATGATTTCCTTGTTAGAGCACAGGTGAGTTAATCAGTGTGAATGAGCCTCTGATAACATGATTTCCTTGTTAGAACACAGGTGAGTTAATCAGTATGAATGAGCCTCTGATCACATGATTTCCTTGTTAGAACACAGGTGAGTTAATCAATGTGAATGAGCCTCTGATCACATGATTTCCTTGTTAGAACACAGGTGAGTTAATCAATGTGAATGAGCCTCTGATCACATGATTTCCTTGTTAGAACACAGGTGAGTTAATCAATGTGAATGAGCCTCTGATCACATGATTTCCTTGTTAGAACACAGGTGAGTTAATCAATGTGAATGAGCCTCTGATCATCACACCTGTGATCTAGCAGAGAAATCCCTAAGTCCTGGCCTGTTCGTGGGTCCCGAGGACCGGAGTTGAGAACCACTGGTTTACAGCGTCCCTCGCCCGTCATTACAGACGTCTGTAGACCATCGCAAAGCAATGCACTGCAGATGTCTGCAGCGTGCAAGGGGTTAAATGGCTTTTCATACAAACTCTTTAAAGCAATAATTTACTATCACTAACCACAATGCGTTGGATACCCCTCTGGCATTCAGAGATTTAATGTATAGGGGACACCTTTGTAGCAGTGAAATTATATGGAAAATACAGATACGTTTTTGCTGAATATTTTTAAGGTGTTTTTATTTATTTTTTTAATGAAATTTTGCAACAATTTTTTTTGCTTTTTTATATCTCGGTATAAACAGTACAATAAAATAGCACTGAATTGGCCATTACCTGAGATATTTCCATTGTGATCCCATCCAAACCCACGTTGCACATCTGTATTAATGAACTGAGGGAGTGCAAATTAACTACCAGGGGGAAGAAATCAATTTCCAAAAATATCCCAAAAAATGGGACATTTAACCTGTTGAATGTTGAATAGATCTCCACCATATTGCAAAGCATTTCACTGTGGACTTCTCCACTATTCCAGGGCTGTAACACTCCCTGTGGGAAGGATTATCTGGACCCTTTGGTGCAGTTGGTTTGCTCCAGAATTGCTTCACTTTAAAACATACTGTGTGAAAACCGCCCGTATGACCAGCCTCATAGGACGGCTTAAAGGCATAGTAATGTTTCAAAATAAAAGTACTCTGATTAATCTACATAGTATTTGGTCCATGGAGAGTGTTATTTCAGTACTGTCAGAGCTGTAGTACAAGAGTAATTGAATGATAAAGTTTCCCCTCCCGCCCCTTTTACCTAGTGTAAGACACCTCCCCTCAGATGTGGAATCTGGTCACATGACCGGACAGATCACAGCAAGGGACAATCTTCTTACTGGGATCATAAGGAAAACCCTCCCCCCCTTAACAGGTTTTTCAGGTTTTTCCTTATGGTCACTGAAGATTGTCCCTCTCTGTGATCCATCCGGACAGTCTTGCTGCTCTGAGGTGAGCAGTGTTACATCAGTAAAAGGGGCGGGAGGGGGGATACTTTATCATTCAATTACTATTGTACTACAACTCTGACAGTAATGATATAACATTCTCCATGGCCAAAATACTATGGAGATTAATTGGAGCTGATTTTATTGTGACACATTACTATCTCTTTAAAGTGAAATGAACATTCACCTTGATTAAAGTTGGCATATTTGAAAACAGCATTAAATACTGTCTATGTGTCATGTTATCCCAGAAATACAAGTGTGAATATTTCCTTAACTAGACATCTGCTGGACATCCTGCCAGTAACTGTCATGTCCTCCTCCATGGACCTGACATCCTGCCAGTAACTGTCATGTCCACCTCCATGGACCTGACATCCTGCCAGTAACTGTCATGTCCTCCTCCATGGACCTGACATCCTGCCAGTAACTGTCATGTCCACCTCCATGGACCTGACATCCTGCCAGTAACTGGCATGTCTCCTCCATGGACTTGACATCCTGCCAGTAACTGGCATGTCTCCTCCATGGACCTGACATCCTGCCAGTAACTGTCATGTCCGCCTCCATGGACCTGACATCCTACCAGTAACTGTCATGTCCGCCCCCATGGACCTGACATCCTGCCACTAACTATCATGTCCTCCCCCATGGACCTGACATCCTGCCAGTGACTGTCATGTCCTCCTCCATGGACCTGACCTCCTGCCAGTAACTGTCATGTCCTCCTCCATGGACCTGATATCCTTCCAGTAATGTCATGTCCGCCCTCATGGACCTGACATCCTACCAGTAACTGTCATGTCCTCCTCCATGGACCTGACATCCTACCAGTAACTGTCATGTCCTCCTCCATGGACCTGACATCCTGCCAGTAACTGTCATGTCCGCCTCCATGGACCTGACCTCCTGCCAGTAACTGTCATGTCCGCCTCCATGGACCTGACCTCCTGCCAGTAACTGTCATGTCCACCTCCATGGACCTGACCTCCTGCCAGTAACTGTCATGTCCTCCTCCATGGACCTGACCTCCTGCCAGTAACTGTCATATCCTCCCCCATGGACCTTACCTCCTGCCAGTAACTGTCATGTCCGCCTCCATGGACCAGACATCCTGCCAGTAACTGTCATGTCCTCCTCCATAGACCTGACCTCCTGCCAGTAACTGTCATGTCCTCCTCCATGGACCTGACCTCCTGCCAGTAACTGTCATGTCCGCCTCCATGGACCTGACCTCCTGCCAGTAACTGTCATGTCCGCCTCCATGGACCTGACCTCCTGCCAGTAACTGTCATGTCCGCCTCCATGGACCTGACATCCTGCCAGTAACTGTCATGTCCGCCTCCATGGACCTGACATCCAACCAGTAACTGTCATGTCTGCCTCCATGGACCTGACATCCTGCCAGTAACTGTCATGTCCGCCTCCATGGACTTGACATCCTGCCAGTAACTGTCATGTCCGCCTCCATGGACTTGACATCCTGCCAGTAACTGTCATGTCCTCCTCCATGCACCTGATATCCTGCCAGTAACTGTCATGTCCGCCTCCATGGACCTGACCTCCTGCCAGTAACTGTCATGTCCGCCTCCATGGACCTGACATCCTGCCAGTAACTGTCATGTCCGCCTCCATGGACCTGACATCCTGCCAGTAACTGTCATGTCCTCCTCCATGGACCTGACATCCTGCCAGTAACTGTCATGTCCGCCTCCATGGACCTGACATCCTGCCAGTAACTGTCATGTCCGCCTCCATGGACCTGACATCCTGCCAGTAACTGTCATGTCCGCCTCCATGGACCTGATATCCTGCCAGTAACTGTCATGTCCGCCTCCATGGACCTGACATCCTGCCAGTAACTGTCATGTCCTCCTCCATGGACCTGACATCCTGCCAGTAACTGTCATGTCCGCCTCCATGGACCTGACATCCTGCCAGTAACTGTCATGTCCACCTCCATGGACCTGACATCCAACCAGTAACTGTCATGTCCTCCTCCATGCACCTGATATCCTGCCATTAACTGTCATGTCTGCCTCCATGGACCTGACATCCTGCCAGTAACTGTCATGTCCTCCTCCATGCACCTGATATCCTGCCAGTGACTGTCATGTCCTCCTCCATGGACCTGACATCCTGCCAGCAACTGTCATGTCCTCCTCCATAGACCTGACATCCTGCCAGTAACTGTCATGTCCTCCTCCATGGACCTGATATCCTGCCAGTGACTGTCATGTCCGCCTCCATGGACCTGATATCCTGCCAGTAACTGTCATGTCCTCCTCCATGGACCTGACATCCCACTAGTAACTGTCATGTCCTCCTCCATCGACCTGACATCCTGCCAGTAACTGTCATGTCCTCCTCCATCGACCTGACATCCTGCCAGTAACTGTCATGTCCGCCTCCATGGACCTGACATCCTGCCAGTAACTGTCATGTCCGACCCCATGGACCTGACATCCAGGACAGGAAGAAGACATTATCTCTTTACCAAGTCACAAGGGGTAAATTCACAGGGGCCGCAGGAAGGTAAATGAGGAGTTATCTACAGTACAGATCATCCTCTTCACCAGGACGTGAGGAGTGCGACAGGAAACTGCTTCCTCCAGCCATGTATTATATATATATCGCTCTGGGTCTACTACAGTACAGATCATCCTCTTCACCAGGACGTGAGGAGTGCGACAGGAAACTGCTTCCTCCAGCCGTGTATTATATATATATATATATCCCTCTGGGTCTCCTACAGTACAGATCATCCTCTTCACCAGGACGTGAGGAGTGCGACAGGAAACTGCTTCCCCCAGCCGTGTATTATATATATATATATCCCTCTGGGTCTACTACAGTACAGATCATCCTCTTCACCAAGACGCGAGGAGTGCGACAGGAAACTGCTTCCTCCAGCCATGTATTATATATATATATATATATCCCTCTGGGTCTACTACAGTACAGATCATCCTCTTCACCAGGACGTGAGGAGTGCGACAGGAAACTGCTTCCCCCAGCCATGTATTATATATATATATATCCCTCTGGGTCTCCTACAGTACAGATCATCCTCTTCACCAGGACATGAGGAGTGCGACAGGAAACTGCTTCCCCCAGCCATGTATTATGTATGTGTCCTGCTGAGACGTTAGACAGTCGTATATGGAAATGACAATGTAGCACAGGGTGAGACAGGGGTAGACAACCTGTGGCTCTCCAAATAGTTGCTGATTGGGAATGATGGGAGGTGTATGCTGCAGTGGCTGTAGAGCCAGATGTTGCTGCCCCCTGGTGTTTGGCCAGATCAGCTACTGATATTAGTAATGTATTTGGCCTCTGATAGGAAAAAAACAAATTCAGATGTTGGAAAATTCACCACAAACTATTACTCAGCGTCTTGGCAGAACGTCCTATTCCTCAGGAGGATTAATATATAATCATGTCCTGATTATAGTTCCCAGGGGATGATGGGAGTTGTAGTCTGGGGCCCTCTGCACCACCATAAAGTACAGATATTACACTAAAATAAAATACAAGTTAGCTCTTATAATAACCACTCACGTACCTCCTAATGGCCCCTATGAATCTAATCTGTGTGCACTGGGTCTACAGAATGAATCAATATTTGTACTGAATATGAACCCATAGCAACCAACTTTACTGGCAAAACCATCTGTCCCGTCCAGTCTACCCATTTCCCTATCTAATACAATACTCAGTCTTACACACTTGTCACTATAGACTTATGTCTGTGCCAGGTATTACTGACTTCCCTATCAGTATCTGTCCCATCCAGTCGACCCATTTCCCTATCTAATACAATACTCATCTTACATACTTCTCACTATAGACTTATGTCTGTCCCAGGTATTACTGACTTCCCTATCAGTATCTGTCCCATCCAGTCTACCCATTTCCCTATCTAATACAATACTCAGTATTACATACTACTCACTATAGACTTATGTCTGTCCCAGGTATTACTGACTTCCCTATCAGTATCTGTCCCATCCAGTCTACCCATTTCCCTATCTAATACAATACTCATCTTACATACTTCTCACTATAGACTTATGTCTGTCCCAGGTATTACTGACTTCCCTATCAGTATCTGTCCCATCCAGTCTACCCATTTCCCTATCTAATACAATACTCAGTCTTACATACTTCTCACTATAGACTTATGTCTGTCCCAGGTATTACTGACTTCCCTATCAGTATCTGTCCATCCAGTCTACCCATTTCCCTATCTAATACAATACTCAGTATTACATACTTCTCACTATAGACTTATGTCTGTCCCAGGTATTACTGACTTCCCTATCAGTATCTGTCCATCCAGTCTACCCATTTCCCTATCTAATACAATACTCAGTATTACATACTTCTCACTATAGACTTATGTCTGTCCCAGGTATTACTGACTTCCCTATCAGTATCTGTCCATCCAGTCTACCCATTTCCCTATCTAATACAATACTCAGTATTACATACTTCTCACTATAGACTTATGTCTGTCCCAGGTATTACTGACTTCCCTATCAGTATCTGTCCCATCCAGTCTACCCATTTCCCTATCTAATACAATACTCAGTCTTACACACTTCTCACTATAGACTTATGTCTGTCCCAGGTATTACTGACTTCCCTATCAGTATCTGTCCCATCCAGTCTACCCATTTCCCTATCTAATACAATACTCATCTTACATACTTCTCATTATAGACTTATGTCTGTCCCAGGTATTACTGACTTCCTTATCAGTATCTGTCCCATCCAGTCTACCCATTTCCCTATCTAATACAATACTCATCTTATATACTTCTCACTATAGACTTATGTCTGTCCCAGGTATTACTGACTTCCCTAACAGTATCTGTCCCATCCAGTCTACCCATTTCCCTATCTAATACAATACTAGTCTTACACACTTCTCACTATAGACTTATGTCTGTCCCAGGTATTACTGACTTCCCTATCAGTATCTGTCCCATCCAGTCTACCCATTTCCCTATCTAATACAATACTCATCTTACACACTTCTCACTATAGACTTATGTCTGTCCCAGGTATTACTGACTTCCCTATCAGTATCTGTCCCATCCAGTCTACCCATTTCCTATCTAATACAATACTCAGTATTACACACTTCTCACTATAGACTTATGTCTGTCCCAGGTATTACTGACTTCCCTATCAGTATCTGTCCCATCCAGTCTACCCATTTCCCTATCTAATACAATACTCATCTTACATACTTCTCACTATAGACTTATGTCTGTCCCAGGCATTACTGACTTCCCTATCAGTATCTGTCCCATCCAGTCTACCCATTTCCCTATCTAATACAATACTCAGTATTACACACTTCTCACTATAGACTTATGTCTGTCCCAGGTATTACTGACTTCCCTATCAGTATCTGTCCCATCCAGTCTACCCATTTCCTTATCTAATACAATACTCATCTTACATACTTCTCACTATAGACTTATGTCTGTCCCAGGTATTACTGACTTCCCTATCAGTATCTGTCCCATCCAGTCTACCCATTTCCTTGTCTAATACAATACTCATCTTACATACTTCTCACTATAGACTTATGTCTGTCCCAGGTATTACTGACTTCCCTATCAGTATCTGTCCCATCCAGTCTACCCATTTCCTTATCTAATACAATACTCATCTTACATACTTCTCACTATAGACTTATGTCTGTCCCAGGTATTACTGACTTCCCTATCAGTATCTGTCCCATCCAGTCTACCCATTTCCCTATCTAATACAATACTCAGTCTTACACACTTCTCACTATAGACTTATGTCTGTCCCAGATATTACTGACTTCCCTATCAGTATCTGTCCCATCCAGTCTACCCATTTCTCTATCTAATACAATACTCATCTTACATACTTCTTACTATAGACTTATGTCTGTCCCAGGTATTACTGACTTCCCTATCAGTATCTGTCCCATCCAGTCTACCCATTTCCCTATCTAATATAATACTCATCTTACACACTTCTCACTATAGACTTATGTCTGTCCCAGATATTACTGACTTCCCTATCAGTATCTGTCCCATCCAGTCTACCCATTTCCTATCTAATACAATACTCAGTATTACACACTTCTCACTATAGACTTATGTCTGTCCCAGGTATTACTGACTTCTCTATCAGTATCTGTCCCATCCAGTCTACCCATTTCCTATCTAATACAATACTCAGTATTACACACTTCTCAATATAGACTTATGTCTGTCCCAGATATTACTGACTTCCCTATCAGTATCTGTCCCATCCAGTCTACCCATTTCTCTATCTAATACAATACTCAGTATTACACACTTCTCACTATAGACTTATGTCTGTCCCAGATATTACTGACTTCCCTAGCAGTATCTGTCCCATCCAGTCTACCCATTTCCTATCTAATACAATACTCAGTATTACACACTTCTCACTATAGACTTATGTCTGTCCCAGATATTACTGACTTCCCTATCAGTATCTGTCCCATCCAGTCTACCCATTTCCCTGTCTAATACAATACTCATCTTACATACTTCTCACTATAGACTTATGTCTGTCCCAGGCATTACTGACTTCCCTATCAGTATCTGTCCCATCCAGTCTACCAGTTTCCCTATCTAATACAATACTCATCTTACACACTTCTCACTATAGACTTATGTCTGTCCCAGGTATTACTGACTTCCCTATCAGTATCTATCCCATCCAGTCTACCCATTTCCCTATCTAATACAATACTCAGTCTTATACACTTCTCACTATAGACTTATGTCTGTCCCAGGTATTACTGACTTCCCTATCAGTATCTGTCCATCCAGTCTACCCATTTCCCTATGTAATACAATACTCAGTATTACATACTTCTCACTATAGACTTATGTCTGTCCCAGGTATTACTGACTTCCCTATCAGTATCTGTCCATCCAGTCTACCCATTTCCCTATCTAATACAATACTCAGTCTTACTCACTTCTCACTATAGACTTATGTCTGTCCCAGGTATTACTGACTTCCCTATCAGTATCTGTCCCATCCAGTCTACCTATTTCCCTATCTAATACAATACTCAGTATTACATACTTCTCACTATAGACTTATGTCTGTCCCAGGTATTACTGACTTCCCTATCAGTATCTGTCCCATCCAGTCCACCCATTTCCCTATCTAATACAATACTCTTCTTACACACTTCTCACTATAGACTTATGTCTGTCCCAGGTATTACTGATTTCCATACCAGTATCTGTCCATCCAGTCTACCCATTTCCCTATCTAATACAATACTCCGTCTTACACACTTCTCACTATAGACTTATGTCTGTCCCAGGTATTACTGACTTCCCTATCAGTATCTGTCCCATCCAGTCTACCCATTTCCCTATCTAAGACAATACTCAGTCTTACACACTTCTCACTATAGACTTATGTCTGTCCCAGGTATTACTGACTTCCCTATCAGTATCTGTCCCATCCAGTCTACCCATTTCCCTATCTAATACAATACTCATCTTACATACTTCTCACTATAGACTTATGTCTGTCCCAGGTATTACTGACTTCCCTATCAGTATCTGTCCCATCCAGTCTACCCATTTCCCTATCTAATACAATACTCAGTCTTACACACTTCTCACTATAGACTTATGTCTGTCCCAGGTATTACTGACTTCCCTATCATTATCTATCCCATCCAGTCTACCCATTTCCCTATCTAATACAATACACATCTTACACACTTCTCACTATAGACTTATGTCTGTCCCAGGTATTACTGACTTCCCTATCAGTATCTGTCCCATCCAGTCTACCCATTTCCCTATCTAATACAATACTCAGTATTACATACTTCTCACTATAGACTTATGTCTGTCCCAGGTATTACTGACTTCCCTATCAGTATCTGTCCCATCCAGTCTACCCATTTCCCTATCTAATACAATACTCAGTCTTACACACTTCTCACTATAGACTTATGTCTGTCCCAGGTATTACTGACTTCCCTATCAGTATCTGTCCCATCCAATCTACCCATTTCCTTATCTAATACAATACTCATCTTACATACTTCTCACTATAGACTTATGTCTGTCCCAGGTATTACTGACTTCCCTATCAGTATCTGTCCCATCCAGTCTACCCATTTCCCTATCTAATACAATACTCCTCTTACACACTTCTCACTATAGACTTATGTCTGTCCCAGGTATTACTGACTTCCCTATCAGTATCTGTCCCATCCAGTCTACCCATTTCCCTATCTAATACAATACTCCTCTTACACACTTCTCACTATAGACTTATGTCTGTCACAGGTATTACTGACTTCCCTATCAGTATCTGTCCCATCCAGTCTACCCATTTCCCTATCTAATACAATACTCCAGTATTACACACTTCTCACTATAGACTTATGTCTGTCCCAGGTATTACTGACTTCCCTATCAGTATCTGTCCCATCCAGTCTACCCATTTCCCTGTCTAATACAACACTCATCTTACATACTTCTCACTATAGACTTATGTCTGTCCCAGGTATTACTGACTTCCCTATCAGTATCTGTCCCATCCAGTCTACCCATTTCCCTATCTAATACAATACTAGTCTTACACACTTCTCACTATAGACTTATGTCTGTCCCAGGTATTACTGACTTCCCTATCAGTATCTGTCCATCCAGTCTACCCATTTCCCTATCTAATACAATACTCATCTTATATACTTCTCACTATAGACTTATGTCTGTCCCAGGTATTACTGACTTCCCTAACAGTATCTGTCCCATCCAGTCTACCCATTTCCCTATCTAATACAATACTAGTCTTACACACTTCTCACTATAGACTTATGTCTGTCCCAGGTATTACTGACTTCCCTATCAGTATCTGTCCCATCCAGTCTACCCATTTCCCTATCTAATACAATACTCATCTTACACACTTCTCACTATAGACTTATGTCTGTCCCAGGTATTACTGACTTCCCTATCAGTATCTGTCCCATCCAGTCTACCCATTTCCTATCTAATACAATACTCAGTATTACACACTTCTCACTATAGACTTATGTCTGTCCCAGGTATTACTGACTTCCCTATCAGTATCTGTCCCATCCAGTCTACCCATTTCCTTATCTAATACAATACTCATCTTACATACTTCTCACTATAGACTTATGTCTGTCCCAGGTATTACTGACTTCCCTATCAGTATCTGTCCCATCCAGTCTACCCATTTCCTATCTAATACAATACTCAGTATTACACACTTCTCACTATAGACTTATGTCTGTCCCAGATATTACTGACTTCCCTATCAGTATCTGTCCCATCCAGTCTACCCATTTCCCTTTCTAATACAATACTCATCTTACATACTTCTCACTATAGACTTATGTCTGTCCCAGGCATTACTGACTTCCCTATCAGTATCTGTCCCATCCAGTCTACCCATTTCCCTATCTAATACAATACTCAGTATTACACACTTCTCACTATAGACTTATGTCTGTCCCAGGTATTACTGACTTCCCTATCAGTATCTGTCCCATCCAGTCTACCAATTTCCCTATCTAATACAATACTCATCTTACATACTTCTCACTATAGACTTATGTCTGTCCCAGGTATTACTGACTTCCCTATCAGTATCTGTCCCATCCAGTCTACCCATTTCCTTATCTAATACAATACTCATCTTACATACTTCTCACTATAGACTTATGTCTGTCCCAGGTATTACTGACTTCCCTATCCATATCTGTCCCATCCAGTCTACCCATTTCCCTATCTAATACAATACTCAGTATTACACACTTCTCACTATAGACTTATGTCTGTCCCAGATATTACTGACTTCCCTATCAGTATATGTCCCATCCAGTCTACCCATTTCCCTATCTAATACAATACTCAGTCTTACACACTTCTCACTATAGACTTATGTCTGTCCCAGGTATTACTGACTTCCCTATCAGTATCTGTCCCATCCAGTCTACCCATTTCCCTATCTAATACAATACTCAGTATTACATACTTCTCACTATAGACTTATGTCTGTCCCAGGTATTACTGACTTCCCTATCACTATCTGTCCATCCAGTCTACCCATTTCCCTGTCTAATACAATACTCATCTTACACACTTCTCACTATAAACTTAGGTCTGTCCCAGGTATTTCTGACTTCCCTATCAGTATCTGTCCCATCCAGTCTTCCCATTTCCCTATCTAATACAATACTCATCTTACATACTTCTCACTATAGACTTATGTCTGTCCCAGGTATTACTGACTTCCCTATCAGTATCTGTCCCATCCAGTCTACCCATTTCCCTATCTAATACAATACTCATCTTACATACTTCTCACTATAGACTTATGTCTGTCCCAGGTATTACTGACTTCCCTATCAGTATCTGTCCCATCCAGTCTACCCATTTCCCTATCTAATACAATACTCATCTTACATACTTCTCACTATAGACTTATGTCTGTCCCAGGTATTACTGACTTCCCTATCACTATCTGTCCATCCAGTCTACCCATTTCCCTGTCTAATACAATACTCATCTTACACACTTCTCACTATAGACTTATGTCTGTCCCAGGTATTACTGACTTCCCTATCAGTATCTGTCCCATCCAGTCTACCCATTTCCCTATCTAATACAATACTCGTCTTACATACTTCTCACTATAGACTTATGTCTGTCCCAGGTATTACTGACTTCCCTATCAGTATCTGTCCCATCCAGTCTACCCATTTCCCTATCTAATACAATACTCAGTATTACACACTTCTCACTATAGACTTATGTCTGTCCCAGGTATTACTGACTTCCCTATCAGAATCTGTCCCATCCAGTCTACCCATTCCCCTATCTAATACAATACTCATCTTACATACTTCTCACTATAGACTTATGTCTGTCCCAGGTATTACTGACTTCCCTATCAGTATCTGTCCCATCCAGTCTACCCATTCCCCTATCTAATACAATACTCATCTTACATACTTCTCACTATAGACTTATGTCTGTCCCAGGTATTACTGACTTTCCTATCAGTATCTGTCCCATCCAGTCTACCCATTCCCCTATCTAATACAATACTCATCTTACATACTTCTCACTATAGACTTATGTCTGTCCCAGGTATTACTGACTTCCCTATCAGTATCTGTCCCATCCAGTCTACCCATTTCCCTATCTAATATAATACTCAGTCTTACATACTTCTCACTATAGACTTATGTCTATCCCAGGTATTACTGACTTCCCTATCAGTATCTGTCCCATCCAGTCTACCCATTTCCCTACCTAATACAATACTCATCTTACATCCTTCTCACTATAGACTTATGTCTGTCCCAGGTATTACTGACTTCCCTATCAGTATCTGTCCATCCAGTCTACCTATTTCCCTATCTAATACAATACTCATCTTACATACTTCTCACTATAGACTTATGTCTGTCCCAGGTATTACTGACTTCCCTATCAGTATCTGTCCCATCCAATCTACCCATTTCCCTATCTAATACAATACTCATCTTACATACTTCTCAGTATAGACTTATGTCTGTCCCAGGTATTACTGACATCCCTATCTGTATCTGTCCCATCCAGTCTACCCATTTCCCTATCTAATACAATACTCATCTTACATACTTCTCACTATAGACTTATGTCTGTCCCAGGTATTACTGACTTCCCTATCAGTATCTGTCCATCCAATCTATCCATTTCCCTATCTAATACAATACTCATCTTACACACTTCTCACTATAGACTTATGTCTGTCCCAGGTATTACTGACATCCCTATCTGTATCTGTCCCATCCAGTCTACCCATTTCCCTATCTAATACAACACTAATCTTACACACTTCTCACTATAGACTTATGTCTGTCCCAGGTATTACTGACTTCCCTATCACTATCTGTCCATCCAGTCTACCCATTTCCCTGTCTAATACAATACTCATCTTACACACTTCTCACTATAAACTTAGGTCTGTCCCAGGTATTTCTGACTTCCCTATCAGTATCTGTCCCATCCAGTCTACCCATTTCCCTATCTAATACAATACTCATCTTACATACTTCTCACTATAGACTTATGTCTGTCCCAGGTATTACTGACTTCCCTATCAGTATCTGTCCCATCCAGTCTACCCATTTCCCTATCTAATACAATACTCATCTTACATACTTCTCACTATAGACTTATGTCTGTCCCAGGTATTACTGACTTCCCTATCAGTATCTGTCCCATCCAGTCTACCCATTTCCCTATCTAATACAATACTCATCTTACATACTTCTCACTATAGACTTATGTCTGTCCCAGGTATTACTGACTTCCCTATCACTATCTGTCCATCCAGTCTACTCATTTCCCTGTCTAATACAATACTCATCTTACACACTTCTCACTATAGACTTAGGTCTGTCCCAGGTATTACTGACTTCCCTATCAGTATCTGTCCCATCCAGTCTACCCATTTCCCTATCTAATACAATACTCGTCTTACATACTTCTCACTATAGACTTATGTCTGTCCCAGGTATTACTGACTTCCCTATCAGTATCTGTCCCATCCAGTCTACCCATTTCCCTATCTAATACAATACTCAGTATTACACACTTCTCACTATAGACTTATGTCTGTCCCAGGTATTACTGACTTCCCTATCAGAATCTGTCCCATCCAGTCTACCCATTCCCCTATCTAATACAATACTCATCTTACATACTTCTCACTATAGACTTATGTCTGTCCCAGGTATTACTGACTTCCCTATCAGTATCTGTCCCATCCAGTCTACCCATTCCCCTATCTAATACAATACTCATCTTACATACTTCTCACTATAGACTTATGTCTGTCCCAGGTATTACTGACTTTCCTATCAGTATCTGTCCCATCCAGTCTACCCATTCCCCTATCTAATACAATACTCATCTTACATACTTCTCACTATAGACTTATGTCTGTCCCAGGTATTACTGACTTCCCTATCAGTATCTGTCCCATCCAGTCTACCCATTTCCCTATCTAATATAATACTCAGTCTTACATACTTCTCACTATAGACTTATGTCTATCCCAGGTATTACTGACTTCCCTATCAGTATCTGTCCCATCCAGTCTACCCATTTCCCTACCTAATACAATACTCATCTTACATCCTTCTCACTATAGACTTATGTCTGTCCCAGATATTACTGACTTCCCTATCAGTATCTGTCCATCCAGTCTACCTATTTCCCTATCTAATACAATACTCATCTTACATACTTCTCACTATAGACTTATGTCTGTCCCAGGTATTACTGACTTCCCTATCAGTATCTGTCCCATCCAATCTACCCATTTCCCTATCTAATACAATACTCATCTTACATACTTCTCAGTATAGACTTATGTCTGTCCCAGGTGTTACTGACTTCCCTATCAGTATCTGTCCCATCCAGTCTACCCATTTCCCTATCTAATACAATACTCAGTCTTACACACTTCTCACTATAGACTTATGTCTATCCCAGGTATTACTGACATCCCTATCTGTATCTGTCCCATCCAGTCTACCCATTTCCCTATCTAATACAATACTCATCTTACATACTTCTCACTATAGACTTATGTCTGTCCCAGGTATTACTGACTTCCCTATCAGTATCTGTCCATCCAATCTATCCATTTCCCTATCTAATACAATACTCATCTTACACACTTCTCACTATAGACTTATGTCTGTCCCAGGTATTACTGACATCCCTATCTGTATCTGTCCCATCCATTCTACCCATTTCCCTATCTAATACAACACTCATCTTTCACACTTCTCACTATAGACTTATGTCTGTCCCAGGTATTACTGACTTCCCTATCAGTATCTGTCCATCCAATCTATCCATTTCCCTATCTAATACAATACTCATCTTACACACTTCTCACTATAGACTTATGTCTGTCCCAGGTATTACTGACTTCCCTATCAGTATCTGTCCATCCAGTCTACCCATTTCCCTATCTAATACAATACTCATCTTACACACTTCTCACTATAGACTTATGTCTGTCCCAGGTATTACTGACTTCCCTATCAGTATCTGTCCCATCCAGTCTACCCATTTCCCTATCTAATACAATACTCATCTTACACACTTCTCACTATAGACTTATGTCTGTCCCAGGTATTACTGACTTCCCTATCAGTATCTGTCCCATCCAGTCTACCCATTTCCCTATCTAATACAATACTCATCTTACACACTTCTCACTATAGACTTATGTCTATCCCAGGTGTTACTGACTTCCCTATCAGTATCTGTCCCATCCAGTCTACCCATTTCCCTATCTAATACAATACTCATCTTACACACTTCTCACTATAGACTTATGTCTGTCCCAGGTATTACTGACTTCCCTATCAGTATCTGTCCCATCCAGTCTACCCATTTCCTTATCTAATACAATACTCATCTTACATACTTCTCACTATAGACTTATGTCTGTCCCAGGTATTACTGACTTCCCTATCAGTATCTGTCCCATCCAGTCTACCCATTTCCTTATCTAATACAATACTCATCTTACATACTTCTCACTATAGACTTATGTCTGTCCCAGGTATTACTGACTTCCCTATCACTATCTGTCCATCCAGTCTACCCATTTCCCTGTCTAATACAATACTCATCTTACACACTTCTCACTATAGACTTAGGTCTGTCCCAGGTATTACTGACTTCCCTATCAGTATCTGTCCCATCCAGTCTACCCATTTCCCTATCTAATACAATACTCGTCTTACATACTTCTCACTATAGACTTATGTCTGTCCCAGGTATTACTGACTTCCCTATCAGTATCTGTCCCATCCAGTCTACCCATTTCCCTATCTAATACAATACTCAGTATTACACACTTCTCACTATAGACTTATGTCTGTCCCAGGTATTACTGACTTCCCTATCAGAATCTGTCCCATCCAGTCTACCCATTCCCCTATCTAATACAATACTCATCTTACATACTTCTCACTATAGACTTATGTCTGTCCCAGGTATTACTGACTTCCCTATCAGTATCTGTCCCATCCAGTCTACCCATTCCCCTATCTAATACAATACTCATCTTACATACTTCTCACTATAGACTTATGTCTGTCCCAGGTATTACTGACTTCCCTATCAGTATCTGTCCCATCCAGTCTACCCATTTCCCTATCTAATATAATACTCAGTCTTACATACTTCTCACTATAGACTTATGTCTATCCCAGGTATTACTGACTTCCCTATCAGTATCTGTCCCATCCAGTCTACCCATTTCCCTACCTAATACAATACTCATCTTACATCCTTCTCACTATAGACTTATGTCTGTCCCAGATATTACTGACTTCCCTATCAGTATCTGTCCATCCAGTCTACCTATTTCCCTATCTAATACAATACTCATCTTACATACTTCTCACTATAGACTTATGTCTGTCCCAGGTATTACTGACTTCCCTATCAGTATCTGTCCCATCCAATCTACCCATTTCCCTATCTAATACAATACTCATCTTACATACTTCTCAGTATAGACTTATGTCTGTCCCAGGTGTTACTGACTTCCCTATCAGTATCTGTCCCATCCAGTCTACCCATTTCCCTATCTTATACAATACTCAGTCTTACACACTTCTCACTATAGACTTATGTCTATCCCAGGTATTACTGACATCCCTATCTGTATCTGTCCCATCCAGTCTACCCATTTCCCTATCTAATACAATACTCATCTTACATACTTCTCACTATAGACTTATGTCTGTCCCAGGTATTACTGACTTCCCTATCAGTATCTGTCCATCCAATCTATCCATTTCCCTATCTAATACAATACTCATCTTACACACTTCTCACTATAGACTTATGTCTGTCCCAGGTATTACTGACATCCCTATCTGTATCTGTCCCATCCATTCTACCCATTTCCCTATCTAATACAACACTCATCTTTCACACTTCTCACTATAGACTTATGTCTGTCCCAGGTATTACTGACTTCCCTATCAGTATCTGTCCATCCAATCTATCCATTTCCCTATCTAATACAATACTCATCTTACACACTTCTCACTATAGACTTATGTCTGTCCCAGGTATTACTGACTTCCCTATCAGTATCTGTCCATCCAGTCTACCCATTTCCCTATCTAATACAATACTCATCTTACACACTTCTCACTATAGACTTATGTCTGTCCCAGGTATTACTGACTTCCCTATCAGTATCTGTCCCATCCAGTCTACCCATTTCCCTATCTAATACAATACTCATCTTACACACTTCTCACTATAGACTTATGTCTGTCCCAGGTATTACTGACTTCCCTATCAGTATCTGTCCCATCCAGTCTACCCATTTCCCTATCTAATACAATACTCATCTTACACACTTCTCACTATAGACTTATGTCTATCCCAGGTGTTACTGACTTCCCTATCAGTATCTGTCCCATCCAGTCTACCCATTTCCCTATCTAATACAATACTCATCTTACACACTTCTCACTATAGACTTATGTCTGTCCCAGGTATTACTGACTTCCCTATCAGTATCTGTCCCATCCAGTCTACCCATTTCCTTATCTAATACAATACTCATCTTACATACTTCTCACTATAGACTTATGTCTGTCCCAGGTATTACTGACTTCCCTATCAGTATCTGTCCCATCCAGTCTACCCATTTCCTTATCTAATACAATACTCATCTTACATACTTCTCACTATAGACTTATGTCTGTCCCAGGTATTACTGACTTCCCTATCAGTATCTGTCCCATCCAGTCTACCCATTTCCCTATCTAATACAATACTCAGTCTTACACACTTCTCACTATAGACTTATGTCTGTCCCAGATATTACTGACTTCCCTATCAGTATCTGTCCCATCCAGTCTATCCATTTCTCTATCTAATACAATACTCATCTTACACACTTCTCACTATAGACTTCTGTCTGTCCCAGATATTACTGACTTCCCTATCAGTATCTGTCCCATCCAGTCTACCCATTTCTCTATCTAATACAATACTCAGTATTACACACTTCTCACTATAGACTTATGTCTGTCCCAGATATTACTGACTTCCCTATCAGTATCTGTCCCATCCAGTCTACCCATTTCCTATCTAATACAATACTCAGTATTACACACTTCTCACTATAGACTTATGTCTGTCCCAGATATTACTGACTTCCCTATCAGTATCTGTCCCATCCAGTCTACCCATTTCCCTGTCTAATACAATACTCATCTTACATACTTCTCACTATAGACTTATGTCTGTCCCAGGCATTACTGACTTCCCTATCAGTATCTGTCCCATCCAGTCTACCCATTTCCCTATCTAATACAATACTCAGTATTACACACTTCTCACTATAGACTTATGTCTGTCCCAGGTATTACTGACTTCCCTATCAGTATCTGTCCCATCCAGTCTACCCATTTCCCTATCTAATACAATACTCATCTTACATACTTCTCACTATAGACTTATGTCTGTCCCAGGTATTACTGACTTCCCTATCAGTATCTGTCCCATCCAGTCTACCCATTTCCTTATCTAATACAATACTCATCTTACATACTTCTCACTATAGACTTATGTCTGTCCCAGGTATTACTGACTTCCCTATCCGTATCTGTCCCATCCAGTCTACCCATTTCCCTATCTAATACAATACTCAGTATTACACACTTCTCACTATAGACTTATGTCTGTCCCAGATATTACTGACTTCCCTATCAGTATATGTCCCATCCAGTCTACCCATTTCCCTATCTAATACAATACTCAGTCTTACACACTTCTCACTATAGACTTATGTCTGTCCCAGGTATTACTGACTTCCCTATCAGTATCTGTCCCATCCAGTCTACCCATTTCCCTATCTAATACAATACTCAGTATTACATACTTCTCACTATAGACTTATGTCTGTCCCAGGTATTACTGACTTCCCTATCACTATCTGTCCATCCAGTCTACCCATTTCCCTGTCTAATACAATACTCATCTTACACACTTCTCACTATAAACTTAGGTCTGTCCCAGGTATTTCTGACTTCCCTATCAGTATCTGTCCCATCCAGTCTACCCATTTCCCTATCTAATACAATACTCATCTTACATACTTCTCACTATAGACTTATGTCTGTCCCAGGTATTACTGACTTCCCTATCAGTATCTGTCCCATCCAGTCTACCCATTTCCCTATCTAATACAATACTCATCTTACATACTTCTCACTATAGACTTATGTCTGTCCCAGGTATTACTGACTTCCCTATCAGTATCTGTCCCATCCAGTCTACCCATTTCCCTATCTAATACAATACTCATCTTACATACTTCTCACTATAGACTTATGTCTGTCCCAGGTATTACTGACTTCCCTATCACTATCTGTCCATCCAGTCTACCCATTTCCCTGTCTAATACAATACTCGTCTTACATACTTCTCACTATAGACTTATGTCTGTCCCAGGTATTACTGACTTCCCTATCAGTATCTGTCCCATCCAGTCTACCCATTTCCCTATCTAATACAATACTCAGTATTACACACTTCTCACTATAGACGTATGTCTGTCCCAGGTATTACTGACTTCCCTATCAGAATCTGTCCCATCCAGTCTACCCATTCCCCTATCTAATACAATACTCATCTTACATACTTCTCACTATAGACTTATGTCTGTCCCAGGTATTACTGACTTCCCTATCAGTATCTGTCCCATCCAGTCTACCCATTCCCCTATCTAATACAATACTCATCTTACATTCTTCTCACTATAGACTTATGTCTGTCCCAGGTATTACTGACTTTCCTATCAGTATCTGTCCCATCCAGTCTACCCATTCCCCTATCTAATACAATACTCATCTTACATACTTCTCACTATAGACTTATGTCTGTCCCAGGTATTACTGACTTCCCTATCAGTATCTGTCCCATCCAGTCTACCCATTTCCCTATCTAATACAATACTCATCTTACACACTTCTCACTATAGACTTATGTCTGTCCCAGGTATTACTGACTTCCCTATCAGTATCTGTCCCATCCAGTCTACCCATTTCCCTATCTAATACAATACTCATCTTACACACTTCTCACTATAGACTTATGTCTATCCCAGGTGTTACTGACTTCCCTATCAGTATCTGTCCCATCCAGTCTACCCATTTCCCTATCTAATACAATACTCATCTTACACACTTCTCACTATAGACTTATGTCTGTCCCAGGTATTACTGACTTCCCTATCAGTATCTGTCCATCCAGTCTACCCATTTCCCTATCTAATACAATACTCATCTTACATACTTCTCACTATAGACTTATGTCTGTCCCAGGTATTACTGACTTCCCTATCAGTATCTGTCCCATCCAGTCTACCCATTTCCCTATCTAATACAATACTCATCTTACACACTTCTCACTATAGACTTATGTCTGTCCCAGGTATTACTGACTTCCCTATCAGTATCTGTCCCATCCAGTCTACCCATTTCCCTATCTAATACAATACTCATCTTACACACTTCTCACTATAGACTTATGTCTATCCCAGGTGTTACTGACTTCCCTATCAGTATCTGTCCCATCCAGTCTACCCATTTCCCTATCTAATACAATACTCATCTTACACACTTCTCACTATAGACTTATGTCTGTCCCAGGTATTACTGACTTCCCTATCAGTATCTGTCCCATCCAGTCTACCCATTTCCTTATCTAATACAATACTCATCTTACATACTTCTCACTATAGACTTATGTCTGTCCCAGGTATTACTGACTTCCCTATCAGTATCTGTCCCATCCAGTCTACCCATTTCCTTATCTAATACAATACTCATCTTACATACTTCTCACTATAGACTTATGTCTGTCCCAGGTATTACTGACTTCCCTATCAGTATCTGTCCCATCCAGTCTACCCATTTCCCTATCTAATACAATACTCAGTCTTACACACTTCTCACTATAGACTTATGTCTGTCCCAGATATTACTGACTTCCCTATCAGTATCTGTCCCATCCAGTCTACCCATTTCTCTATCTAATACAATACTCATCTTACACACTTCTCACTATAGACTTCTGTCTGTCCCAGATATTACTGACTTCCCTATCAGTATCTGTCCCATCCAGTCTACCCATTTCTCTATCTAATACAATACTCAGTATTACACACTTCTCACTATAGACTTATGTCTGTCCCAGATATTACTGACTTCCCTATCAGTATCTGTCCCATCCAGTCTACCCATTTCCTATCTAATACAATACTCAGTATTACACACTTCTCACTATAGACTTATGTCTGTCCCAGATATTACTGACTTCCCTATCAGTATCTGTCCCATCCAGTCTACCCATTTCCCTGTCTAATACAATACTCATCTTACATACTTCTCACTATAGACTTATGTCTGTCCCAGGCATTACTGACTTCCCTATCAGTATCTGTCCCATCCAGTCTACCCATTTCCCTATCTAATACAATACTCAGTATTACACACTTCTCACTATAGACTTATGTCTGTCCCAGGTATTACTGACTTCCCTATCAGTATCTGTCCCATCCAGTCTACCCATTTCCCTATCTAATACAATACTCATCTTACATACTTCTCACTATAGACTTATGTCTGTCCCAGGTATTACTGACTTCCCTATCAGTATCTGTCCCATCCAGTCTACCCATTTCCTTATCTAATACAATACTCATCTTACATACTTCTCACTATAGACTTATGTCTGTCCCAGGTATTACTGACTTCCCTATCCGTATCTGTCCCATCCAGTCTACCCATTTCCCTATCTAATACAATACTCAGTATTACACACTTCTCACTATAGACTTATGTCTGTCCCAGATATTACTGACTTCCCTATCAGTATATGTCCCATCCAGTCTACCCATTTCCCTATCTAATACAATACTCAGTCTTACACACTTCTCACTATAGACTTATGTCTGTCCCAGGTATTACTGACTTCCCTATCAGTATCTGTCCCATCCAGTCTACCCATTTCCCTATCTAATACAATACTCAGTATTACATACTTCTCACTATAGACTTATGTCTGTCCCAGGTATTACTGACTTCCCTATCACTATCTGTCCATCCAGTCTACCCATTTCCCTGTCTAATACAATACTCATCTTACACACTTCTCACTATAAACTTAGGTCTGTCCCAGGTATTTCTGACTTCCCTATCAGTATCTGTCCCATCCAGTCTACCCATTTCCCTATCTAATACAATACTCATCTTACATACTTCTCACTATAGACTTATGTCTGTCCCAGGTATTACTGACTTCCCTATCAGTATCTGTCCCATCCAGTCTACCCATTTCCCTATCTAATACAATACTCATCTTACATACTTCTCACTATAGACTTATGTCTGTCCCAGGTATTACTGACTTCCCTATCAGTATCTGTCCCATCCAGTCTACCCATTTCCCTATCTAATACAATACTCATCTTACATACTTCTCACTATAGACTTATGTCTGTCCCAGGTATTACTGACTTCCCTATCACTATCTGTCCATCCAGTCTACCCATTTCCCTGTCTAATACAATACTCGTCTTACATACTTCTCACTATAGACTTATGTCTGTCCCAGGTATTACTGACTTCCCTATCAGTATCTGTCCCATCCAGTCTACCCATTTCCCTATCTAATACAATACTCAGTATTACACACTTCTCACTATAGACGTATGTCTGTCCCAGGTATTACTGACTTCCCTATCAGAATCTGTCCCATCCAGTCTACCCATTCCCCTATCTAATACAATACTCATCTTACATACTTCTCACTATAGACTTATGTCTGTCCCAGGTATTACTGACTTCCCTATCAGTATCTGTCCCATCCAGTCTACCCATTCCCCTATCTAATACAATACTCATCTTACATTCTTCTCACTATAGACTTATGTCTGTCCCAGGTATTACTGACTTTCCTATCAGTATCTGTCCCATCCAGTCTACCCATTCCCCTATCTAATACAATACTCATCTTACATACTTCTCACTATAGACTTATGTCTGTCCCAGGTATTACTGACTTCCCTATCAGTATCTGTCCCATCCAGTCTACCCATTTCCCTATCTAATATAATACTCAGTCTTACATACTTCTCACTATAGACTTATGTCTATCCCAGGTATTACTGACTTCCCTATCAGTATCTGTCCCATCCAGTCTACCCATTTCCCTACCTAATACAATACTCATCTTACATCCTTCTCACTATAGACTTATGTCTGTCCCAGGTATTACTGACTTCCCTATCAGTATCTGTCCATCCAGTCTACCTATTTCCCTATCTAATACAATACTCATCTTACATACTTCTCACTATAGACTTATGTCTGTCCCAGGTATTACTGACTTCCCTATCAGTATCTGTCCCATCCAATCTACCCATTTCCCTATCTAATACAATACTCATCTTACATACTTCTCAGTATAGACTTATGTCTGTCCCAGGTGTTACTGACTTCCCTATCAGTATCTGTCCCATCCAGTCTACCCATTTCCCTATCTAATACAATACTCAGTCTTACACACTTCTCACTATAGACTTATGTCTATCCCAGGTATTACTGACATCCCTATCTGTATCTGTCCCATCCAGTCTACCCATTTCCCTATCTAATACAATACTCATCTTACATACTTCTCACTATAGACTTATGTCTGTCCCAGGTATTACTGACTTCCCTATCAGTATCTGTCCATCCAATCTATCCATTTCCCTATCTAATACAATACTCATCTTACACACTTCTCACTATAGACTTATGTCTGTCCCAGGTATTACTGACATCCCTATCTGTATCTGTCCCATCCAGTCTACCCATTTCCCTATCTAATACAACACTCATCTTACACACTTCTCACTATAGACTTATGTCTGTCCCAGGTATTACTGACTTCCCTATCAGTATCTGTCCATCCAATCTATCCATTTCCCTATCTAATACAATACTCATCTTACACACTTCTCACTATAGACTTATGTCTGTCCCAGGTATTACTGACTTCCCTATCAGTATCTGTCCATCCAGTCTACCCATTTCCCTATCTAATACAATACTCATCTTACACACTTCTCACTATAGACTTATGTCTGTCCCAGGTATTACTGACTTCCCTATCAGTATCTGTCCCATCCAGTCTACCCATTTCCCTATCTAATACAATACTCATCTTACACACTTCTCACTATAGACTTATGTCTGTCCCAGGTATTACTGACTTCCCTATCAGTATCTGTCCCATCCAGTCTACCCATTTCCCTATCTAATACAATACTCATCTTACATACTTCTCACTATAGACTTATGTCTGTCCCAGGTATTACTGACTTCCCTATCAGTATCTGTCCCATCCAGTCTACCCATTTCCCTATCTAATACAATACTCATCTTACACACTTCTCACTATAGACTTATGTCTATCCCAGGTATTACTGACTTCCCTATCAGTATCTGTCCCATCCAGTCTACCCATTTCCCTATCTAATACAATACTCATCTTACACACTTCTCACTATAGACTTATGTCTGTCCCAGGTATTACTGACTTCCCTATCAGTATCTGTCCTATCCAGTCTACCCATTTCCCTATCTAATACAATACTCATCTTACATACTTCTCACTATAGACTTATGTCTGTCCCAGGTATTACTGACTTCCCTATCAGTATCTGTCCTATCCAGTCTACCCATTTCCCTATCTAATACAATACTCAGTCTTATATACTTCTCACTATAGACTTATGTCTGTCCCAGATATTACTGACTTCCCTATCAGTATCTGTCCCATCCAGTCCACCCATTTCCCTATCTAATACAATACTCATCTTACATACTTCTCACTATAGACTTATGTCTGTCCCAGGTATTACTGACTTCCCTATCAGTATCTGTCCCATCCAGTCTACCCATTTCCCTATCTAATACAATACTCATCTTACATACTTCTCACTATAGACTTATGTCTGTCCCAGGCATTACTGAATTCCTTAACAGTATTAGTCCTACCACCTGTGCTGGGAGGCTGTTCCAGGTATCTAGCACCTGTTCTGTGAAGTAGAACTCACACACATTTCTTGCAAATTTACCACCCTGTATCTTTATATAATGAACTCTTGTGGCAAAATTCTTCTCTCCTGAGCTATATTAAAGCAGAACGAAGGGTGCACAGTACATGACTGAGTGTAACTACTAGAGGGGTGTACAGTACATGATTGAGTGTAACTACACAAGTGGGGGCACAGTACATGACTGAGTGTAACTACACAAGTGGTGCACAGTACATGACTGAGTGTAACTACACGAGGGGAGCACAGTACATGACTGAGTGTAACTACACGAGGGGTGCACAGTACATGACTGAGTGTAACTACACAAGTGGTGCAAAGTACATGACTGAGTGTAACTACAGGAGGTGTGCACAGTACATGACTGAGTGTAACTACATGAGGGGTGCAAAGTACATGACTGAGCGTAACTACACGAGGGGAGCACAGTACATGACTGAGTGTAACTACACAAGGGGAGCACAGTACATGACTGAGTGTAACTACACGAGGGGTGCACAGTACATGACTGTGTGTAACTACACGAGGTGTGCACAGTACATGACTGAGTGTAACTACACGAGGTGTGCACAGTACATGACTGAGTGTAACTACACGAGGGGTGCACAGTACATGACTGAGTGTAACTACACGAGGGGTGCACAGTACATGACTGTGTGTAACTACACGAGGTGTGCACAGTACATGACTGTGTGTAACTACACGAAGGGTGCACAGTACATGACTGAGTGTAACTACACGAGGTGTGCACAGTACATGACTGAGTGTAACTACACGAGGGGAGCACAGTACATGTCTGAGTGTAACTACACGAGGGGTGCACAGTACATGACTGAGTGTAACTACACGAGGGGAGCACAGTACATGACTGAGTGTAACTACACGAGGGGAGCACAGTACATGACTGAGTGTAACTACACGAGGGGTGCACAGTACATGACTGAGTGTAACTACACGAGCGGTGCAAAGTACATGACTGTGTGTAACTATACGAGGGGAGCACAGTACATGACTGAGTGTAACTACACGAGGTGTGCAAAGTACATGACTGAGTGTAACTACACGAGGTGTGCACAGTACATGACTGAGTGTAACTAAACGAGCGGTGCACAGTACATGACTGAGTGTAACTACACGAGGGGAGCACAGTACATGTCTGAGTGTAACTACACGAGGGGAGCACAGTACATGACTGAGTGTAACTACACGAGCGGTGCACAGTACATGACTGAGTGTAACTACACGAGGGGAGCGCAGTACATGTCTGAGTGTAACTACACAAGTGGTGCACAGTACATGACTGAGTGTAACTACACGAGGGGAGCGCAGTACATGTCTGAGTGTAATTACACGAGGGGTGCACAGTACATGACTGAGTGTAACTACACAAGCGGTGCACAGTACATGACTGAGTGTAACTACACGAGGGGAGCGCAGTACATGACTGAGTGTAACTACACGGGGATGTACAGTACATGACTGAGTGTAACTACACGAGGGGAGCACAGTACATGACTGAGTGTAACTACACAAATGGGAGCACAGTACATGACTGAGTGTAACTACACGAGGGGAGCACAGTACATGACTGAGTGTAACTACACGAGGGGAGCACAGTACATGACTGAGTGTAACTACACAAATGGGAGCACAGTACATGACTGAGTGTAATTACACGAGGGGTGTACAGTACATGACTGAGTGTAATTACACGAGGGGTGCACAGTACATGACTGAGTGTAACTACACGGGGATGTACAGTACATGACTGAGTGTAACTACACGAGGGGTGCACAGTACATGACTGAGTGTAACTACACAAATGGGAGCACAGTACATGACTGAGTGTAACTACACAAGTGGGGGCACAGTACATGACTGAGTGTAACTACACGAGGGGAGCACAGTACATGACTGAGTGTAATTACACGAGGGGTGCACAGTACATGACTGAGTGTAATTACACGAGGGGTGCACAGTACATGACTGAGTGTAACTACACGGGGATGTACAGTACATGACTGAGTGTAACTACACGAGGGGTGCACAGTACATGACTGAGTGTAACTACACAAATGGGAGCACAGTACATGACTGAGTGTAACTACACAAGTGGGGGCACAGTACATGACTGAGTGTAACTACACGAGGGGAGCACAGTACATGACTGAGTGTAACTACACAAGGGGAGCACAGTACATGACTGAGTGTAACTACAGAAGTGGGGGCACAGTACATGACTGAGTGTAACTACACAAGTGGGGAGCACAGTACATGACTGAGTGTAACTACACAAGTGGGGGCACAGTAATACAGGAGATTAATAAGCACTGTGCATGTGAATTTAGGCCTTTGTCTCTGGTATATATACAACATTTCCACATCAGGCGTGTTAGGACGTGTGTAATGAAAAGGCTGATGGGTGTCCACATCTGTGCGATGAGTCACGCTGTCACACAGACATCAGCAGATTCAGCAACAAAACAACTTCTTCTCCATTCGGATGAGATACACAATCCCACTGATTCTTCTATAGATCTGATGCACAGTTTATGGCCCAAATCTGCCCCACCCTTATCCATATTCATACATCTACTGAAGGGTTAATATGTCAGAGTGTGTATGGATAAACACATAGGAACACATGGGATAGGAAGAGATATGGGATAGTAGTGGATATGGGATAGTAGTGGATATGGGATGGGGGATAGTAGTGGATATGGGATAGTAGTGGATATGGGATGGGGGATAGTAGTGGATATGGGATAGTAGTGAATATGGGATGGGGGATAGTAGTGGATATGGGATAGTAGTGGATATGGGATGGGGGATAGTAGTGGATATGGGATAGTAGTGGATATGGGATGGGGGATAGTAGTGGATATGGAATAGTAGTGGATATGAAATAGTAGTGGATATGGGATGGGGGATAGTAGTGGATATGGGATAGTAGTGGATATGGGATGGGGGATAGTAGTGGATATGGGATAGTAGTGGATATGGGATAGTAGTGGATATGGGATGGGGGATAGTAGTGGATATGGGATAGTAGTGGATATGGGATGGGGGATAGTAGTGGATATGGGATAGTAGTGGATATGGGATGGGGGATAGTAGTGGATATGGGATAGTAGTGGATATGGGATGGGGGATAGTAGTGGATATGGGATAGTAGTGGATATGGGATGGGGGATAGTAGTGGATATGGGATAGTAGTGGATATGGGATGGGGGATAGTAGTGGATATGCGATAGTAGTGGATATGGGATGGGGGATAGTAGTGGATATGGGATAGTAGTGGATATGGGATGAGGGATAGTAGTGGATATGGTATAGTAGTGGATATGGGCTAGTAGTGGATATGGGATGGGGGATAGTAGTGGATATGGGATAGTAGTGGATATGGGATGGGGGATAGTAGTGGATATGGGATAGTAGTGGATATGGGATGGGGGATAGTAGTGGATATGGGATAGTAGTGGATATGGGATGAGGGATAGTAGTGGATATGGTATAGTAGTGGATATGGGCTAGTAGTGGATATGGGATGGGGGATAGTAGTGGATATGGGATAGTAGTGGATATGGGATGGGGGATAGTAGTGGATATGGGATAGTAGTGGATATGGGATGGGGGGGATATTTTCTTCTGGTTAATCTACAGTCTTGTGGTTTCTCCTGTTCAGTGAGTGATGTAGAAACGTGTTTGTGTCCTGATTTCTGACCCCACAAGGACAGAAGGACATGTTCAACTGCAGAAACAGGACAAATTAAATCCTCCATCCGCCCCTTTTATCGCTGTTCAGACTTCTATCTCCCCTCTCTGCCCCTCTTTATGCCCCATGTCTCTCTGTCTCCAGCTGTCTCTCTCCTTCACTTTCACACTTTCCTTCTCTTTCCTGCATCTCATTCCCCCGCTCCTTCTCTCTGTCTGTCTCTCCCAGCACCATGTGATATATATCCAGGCTGGGGGTGCAATCTCACAGACACTCTTTTTTTGTCTCTATGTCTTTGTCTGTCTCTTTCTCTCTCTCTCTCTGTGCCTCTCTCTCTGTGTCTCTCGGTGTCTGTCTCTCTCTCTCTCTCTGTCTGTCTGTCTCTCCCTGTCTCTCTGTCCCTGCCCCATGTGATATCCCCAGGCTGGTGGTGTGGCTGGGGGGTGCAGTGACACAGACACAAAGCTCTCTGTGTATACAGATGGAAATGGGCAGCTCCCGGGACAGGCTGAACAACACTGCTGGGAGGTCGCGTAAACAAGACCCTTAACCCTTTAATTGTCACGGAGGGGGGGTGATAAATGAGATGTGGGAGGCTCTGGGAGGATGAAACAGACATTAAAGTAACAGTAATGAGAAGAGTTCCTCTCATGTGAATGCAAGTTGTAACATTAACTGATATATAATTAATAGTAAGACACATGATATTCCATGTGATGCTTTTTCAGCAGTTTGGGGGAAGACTTTTCCTGTGCACTCCTCACTTCCTGCTGTGTTATACTCAATACAGTACGGCATCCTGACCAGGAAGTGAGGAGTGTGCAGGCAAATGGCTTCCCCCTATCCTGCTAAGAAACAGCACATTGAAAGGGATAGTAACACTTCGTTTTAACTTTATTTTATTTTGTAGGCATTAAAAAAACATAAAGAATGATATAAGTCTTATCTCTCAAACCTTTATGGTTTATGAGATATTCACAAGCAAAGTTCCCCTCCCCGCCCCTTTTTCCTAGTGTAAGCCATCTCTTCTCAGATGTGGATCAGGTTGTATGACAGGACAGATAACAGAAGGGGACAATTTTCTTTGTATGAAAACAATGAAAGCCCTTCCCCCCTTGAAAAGTTTTTCAGGTTTTTCCCTTATCTTAATTGAAGATTGTCCCTCTCTGCAGTCTACCTGGGCACCTCCCTTCTGATCTGGTTGAACAGGGGGGGGATACTTTGTTTGTGAATATCTCTTAAACCATAAAGGTTTCAGAGATAAGACTTATATCATTCTTCATGTTTTTTTAATGCCTACAAAATAAAATAAAGTTAAAATGAAGTATTACTATCCCTTGAATATTCCTATTCTTATTAAAGTATGGGACGTGATTAATATAATGGGAACCTTACAACATGCTCTTTTTCCTAGAAGAGTAAATTAATGTCCCAGTGACTGCTGCCCTCTGGTCTAGTCCGGGGTGTCACTGACTGGGGACTAACTGGGATATTTGCACAAAGAAAAATGTGGTACAGTTCTGGAGCAAACCAATTGCACCACAGGGGAGACGTGAAAATGATCTTTGATTTAAATGAGGCTCCTTAAGTCCTTGAGTTTCTCTCTCTCTCTGTCTCTCTTGTGTTGCTTTATAGATTTCACTAGTCTACAAGGGGTTAAACAAATCTAATAATTTTGGCTTTTTTTATACGTTCCTTATGGTGCATTTGGTTTGACCCAGAAATTGTTCCACTTTTCTTAATAAGTCAGCCTCTTTGGCTAATAGCAACAGCGCCCCTGTGAACTAGAAGAGGAATCCGAAACGCCTCACCCATAATACTGCTTTCCTGTGTAATAACTTCTGGATGGCACATCTCCCAGCAGTGTGAAATCTGTGTCAGTCATGGACCATTTCTGTCCTTTTATTAGGTATTTGCCGAGGTAATTAAGGTGACGGATTTAATTACAGTAACTCCTATACAGGGCTGTACGATTGTTTCTTTTGTGTCCTGCATTTAAAGGGATATGTTCTTACCTTGTGTGGGATTAACCCTTTGAGTGCTTTGCAATACGTTTCATGCCCCTCTGGCACTCAAACGATTACATTTATAGAGGCGAAGAGCACGGTAAACTGTAGGATACAGAGGTGTACATCGGATGGTTTATTTAATATTTTAAAAGGAAATTATGGCGTAAGAAGCACCACCATAACATTCCAGTTCTTTTAAGTATTGTACCTAAAAACTGCACGTTTGTGCTGTAATGATTTTTGAATCAATCATCCCTCTGGAGTAAGAAAGCTTCTTGTACGTGGCAGGATAAACTATACATTATAAATAAATGTCTCCATGGTCTGCATAGGGTTAAGTGGGAATTTTCTATTTTAGACTCTGAATTCTTGAAGCCTTTTTGAGACGACGCTAGGACGTAGCCGCCGGCCCCCGATGGAACGAATATTTGGGACGTCTTCCTATTTTCGGTCCTGCAGATCCTTTATTTAGGAGGATTACTGACATTCCTCAATTCAGCTGTTCTTAAAGCACCGGCAGCTTTCCCTGCCTGTGGTGGTGGGGGGGGGGTCATGAGCATGTGACTGAGGGCTTTAACCCTTAGAATGCCAGATTGCTGCTCAATCCAAAGCATGTGAGGGGTGAAAGGACCCAATCACTGGACATTTGGGGAATTTTTATTTCTACCCTGTGTTACACTCGAGTTGTCCCACAAATGCTCTGCTGGTTTTTTACAGTTGATTTCGGATTTTAGGATTAGTACACACGTGACTTGGCCTCGCTCCATTTCAGTCCATGGTACATCCCCCATGCCAGCTTAGCTTCACAGTCCCTGCTCCCACTGCGGTTCTCTGGATGTCTGTCACAAGGTGGCACACAGAGGTGTTGGCCAAATATTAGTGGTACGTTCTGCCTGGCAGGAAACACTGGTGTGAATAGCACAATAGGAGCCCTGCTGTATAACGTGGGTATGGGGGTGTGCCTAGCGCTGCGTTATAATACTGCGCTAAAGTCACCCCTGTGTAAATATCCTAAACTGGACTTAATCCAATCATTTTTTTCAAAATATTATTTTGCATTAAAGTGAAGTTTGGCTAAATAAATGATTTTAAGTGAAGTTTGACCGTACACACTTTAAAGTGATAGAAATACTTTGTTTTATCTTTATTTTATTTTGTAGGCATTAAAAAAACATGAATAACGATATAAGTCTTATCTCTCAAACCTTTATGGTTTGAGAGATATTCACAAGCAAAGTTTCCCCTCCCGCCCCTTTTACCTAGTGTAAGCCATCTCTTCTCAGATGTGGAATCCAGTCCATAGACCAGACAGATAACAGAAGGGGACAATCTTCTTCCTATGAAAACAATGAAAGCCCTGCCCCCCTTGACAAGTTTTTCAGGTTTTTCCCTTATCTTAATTGAAGATTGTCCCTCTCTGCAGTCTACCTGGGCACCTCCCTTCTGATCTGGCTGAGCAGTGTTACATCAGTAAAAGGGGCGGGAGGGGGATACTTTATCATTGAATTACTCTTGTACTACAACTCTGACAGAATTGAAATAACATTCTCCAAAGTCCAAATACTATGATGATTAATTAGAGCTGCTTTTATTATGAAACATTACTATCCCTTTAAAGACTTTTTTCTCCGAAAATGCCTGTCATTGCATTAAGTAGTAAAAAATCTATCATTACCGCTCTGAAAATTTGTCATTTTAAGGAAAACCTAAAACTCTGTCTCTGAAAATGTCTTTTAAAACTACATTTTCTTTTGAACACAAAATGTATATAACCCCCAGTGTGATTCGAGGTGATACCGTTCCTTTAATCATCTTGGGGGGATGCAGTGTATTGCTCCACAACGCGTTTAACACCCACCACTACTGCTCAAAGACCTGACCCCAAATCCAAATGAGTTGAAAGGAGACCAGAGATTTCTGACTGAACAAAAATATTCTCAGCTGTTAAGTTTATTGCATAAAGTATCTGTAAAATAAAACACCCCTCTGGCTTTGCCTTTTCATTGGGTTTTGTTTTTCTTGCCACCACACAGACATTTCGGAGTCTTGGTTCCCCTCCTGGCAGGCCCTGCTAAACCTCAGCAGCGGCTGTCAAACGCGTCTGATTCCTATGGAAATGAATGGGCGCTGTGTTGGGAGCTGATGATTTTACCATCTGAGTGCAAATAGGAAGCAGACACATACTTCTCCTCACTGTAACACACGTATTTATACAATCCTGAGACGTGTTCACACTGGAAGATTAATAGGAACCAAGCCTGCGGGGAGATCTGCTGGGCTGGGAATTCCTAGGAGCCTGCAGTCATTGTGTACTGGGCTTATGGCAGTCACAGCGCAGTGAGGACATTTATTCATAGTGGAAAATAGAAGTGAATTGGCTGTGAATCACCTGGAAACCGATGTATTTTCTACCCCTTGGATGACTGAGACATCTCCAAAGCGTCGCAGTGCACTGGAGATTTCTACAGCATCCAAAGAGTTAAAACCACTTCATGTGCCCTCAGGTTCACTGAATCACTAGTTCAGTACAACACGCGGACAACTGTACAGATCATCCAGCGCAGTGTCACTGGCGTCATACACATATACATACATATACATACATATATACACACACACCCATATATATAAATATATATACACATATACACACATGCGTATACATACACACACATATATATATATATATATATATATATATATATATATATATATATATATATATATATATATACACACGTGCATATACACACACACACATATACACATACACACACACATATATACACACATAAATATACATATACACGCACACACACACATATACATATATAAATATACACACACACACACACCATATGCCCACTGTAACTATCAGCTCCAAGGCCAGTTAGTCCTTTATGCAGCCCTGAAATAGTTCCAGCTTTTATATATATATATATATATATATATATACACCAATGTCACAGTAAGTAGTAATGCATTTTTATTGGACTAACATTCATATCTGAGGACAAGCATTGAAAGGCAACAGGTTCCCTTTATCAGGTTATCAGTATACTGAGAAGGGAGTGTGTTGCTTTCAAAAACTTGTCCTTAATATAGAATTTAGTCCAATAAAAACTGTAATATTAATTTGTCATCTACACCACTAGACAAGTATCCTAAATGAACTGTATGTATAATATATAGATACTAGTTATAAAGCCCGTGTACACGGACCAACACTGGCGGCGCTGCAGTCATGTGCAGTACTGACTGCCCACACCGTGGCTGATATGGAGCGGGGTCTACGAATTCAGATTGGAGTTATAAATGCGCACCTTCCTGGGATCACTTGGTCCCAGGAAGGTGCGCAGAGAGGTCTACGGTCTGAATTCGGAGACCCCGCTCTGTTATCAGCAGCGGCGCATTCGGGCAGTCAGTACTGCGCATGACTGCAGCACTCGCAGCCGTCTCTACTGCGCATAACGGCTTCTGACAAACATCCTTAGCGAATTATAGTATAGGATGTATGTAGATAATTAAACTTCTATGTAAAACAATGTCATTATCACGGCTGGGAGATTGTTCACTCAAAATTTATATATATTATTTTATTATTCAACCAGCTAACAGGATCAGAGAATCATGTGCAGGAGGCAATATGAGAGACCTACAACTGTCCCTAGTAATTGATAGGAATAGTGACGCCTGGTGGTCATCATGGAAAATTGCAGTTTAAAAAAAAAAAAATCACTTTTCTTCTTCTTTAACCCCCAGAAGACCAGAAAATGCTGTAAAGTAAGAATGCTTCCAAAAATAGACATGTTAATAGTTTATATTTATCAATTAATAAAATGCATAGTGAGTGATCAGATGAAAAATCTAAATAAAATTAATATTTGGTGTGACCACCCTTTGTCTTCAAATCACCATCAGTTCGTCTAGGTGACTTGTACACAGTTTGTAAAGAACTCGGCAGGTAGGTTGTACCAAACATCTTGGAGAACTAACCTCAGTTCTTCTGTGGATTTAGGCCCCTCAGTTGCTTATCTCTCTTCATGTAATCCCAGACAGACTGGATGATGTTGAGATCAGGGCTCTGTGGGGTCCATACCATCACTTCCAGGACTCCTTGTTCTTCTTTACACTGAAGATAGTTCTTAATGACTTTGGCTGTGTGTTTGGGGTCGTTGTCATCCTGCAGAATACATTTGGGGCCAATCAGATGCCTCCCTGATGATACTGCATGATGGATAAGTATCCGCCTGTGCTTCTCATCATTGAGGAGACCATTAATTCTGACCAAATCCCCAACTCCATTTACAGAAATGCAGACCCAAACTTGAATGGAACCTCCACCATTCTTCACTGTGGCCTGCAGACACTCATTCTTGTACCGCTCTCCAGTCCTTCAGTGAACAAACTGCTTTCTGCTACAGCCAAATATTTCACATTTTGACTCATCAGTCCAGAGCATCTGCTGCCATTTTTCTGCACCCCCATCCCTGTGTTTTTGTACATAGTTGTTTCCACGTCAGAGGTATGACTTTTTGGCCACAAGTCTTCCATGAAGACAACTTTTTTAGTTTTCAATGTTTATTGAGGAGAATATACAAATACAGGGACAGACATGATTCTCTGATGCTGGACTCCAGGAGCCTTAGCCCCACCCACTGAGTGTGCTTGGGGCAGAAGGAAGGGATGATGGGTAGTTGTAGTGTAGCGCTGCGGGTGCAGTAAGACGTCTGTCTGTCTGGGAGGTAGGGCTGTACAGACTTTGATCACTTCTATCAGAACTTGAACTTTGAGCTGTTAGAAGCGGTAAACCTGTCGCTGTGTCTTCCCGACTCACCTGGGACATACTTACCTACCTACCTCCCAGGGGTGTCTGGTCTTACCTGGGACGTACTTACCTACCTACCTCCCAGGGGTGTCTGGTCTTACCTGGGACGTACTTACCTACCTACCTCCCGGGGGTATCTGGAGTCACCTGGGACGTACTTACCTACCTACCTCCCAGGGGTGTCTGGTCTTACCTGGGACGTACTTACCTACCTACCTCCCAGGGGTGTCTGGTCTTACCTGGGACGTACTTACCTACCTACCTCCCGGGGGTGTCTGGTCTTACCTGGGACATACCTACCTACCTACCTCCCAAGGGTGTCTGGTCTTACCTGGGACATACTTACCTACCTACCTCCCGGGGGTGTCTGGTCTTACCTGGGACATACTTACCTACCTACCTCCCGGGGGTGTCTGGACTCACCTGGGACGTACTTACCTACCTACCTCCCAGTGGTGTCTGGTCTTACCTGGGACGTACTTACCTACCTACCTCCCGGGGGTGTCTGGACTCACCTGGGACGTACTTACCTACCTACCTCCCAGTGGTGTCTGGTCTTACCTGGGACGTACTTACCCGAGTCCTTATCTGTGTAATAATGCGTCTTATCTCAGTACATCGGCACGCGGCCCGGGTCCTTATCTGTGTAATAATGCGTCTTATCACATCGGCACACGGCCCGGGTCCTTATCTGTGTAATAATGCGTCTTATCTCAGTACATCGGTACACGGCCCGGGTCCTTATCTGTGTAATAATGCGTCTTATCTCAGTACATCGACACACGGCCCGGGTCCTTATCTGTGTAATAATGCATCTTATCTCAGTACATCGGTACACGGCCCCGGTCCTTATCTGTGTAATAATGCGTCTTATCTCAGTACATCGGCACACGGCCGGGTCCTTATCTGTGTAATAATGCGTCTTATCTCAGTACATCGGTACACGGCCCGGGTCCTTATCTGTGTAATAATGCGTCTTATCTCAGTACATCGGTACACGGCCCCGGTCCTTATCTGTGTAATAATGCGTCTTATCTCAGTACATCGGTACACGGCCCGGGTCCCTTATCTGTGTAATAATACGTCTTATCTCAGTACATCGGCACACGGCCCGGGTCCTTATCTGTGTAATAATGCATCTTATCTCAGTACATCGGTACACGGCCCGGGTCCTTATCTGTGTAATAATGCGTCTTATCTCAGTACATCGACACACGGGCCCGGGTCCA